>NQII01000325.1:904329-1003755 GCA_002778355.1 Clitarchus hookeri | reverse complement strand
GCAAATATGCACTGCTTAAGAATTGTGACGTTCTAATAAAGTAGTATTTAAGGCTGCTACCTGGGATAAGATAACGTAAACCTCACTCGCATTATTGCGATATTCCTGACTACAAGAGTTGATAGGTAACGTTCCTTCTAAGACAGTGGGCTGGGGACTGCGGTTTAGTGGTTAGCCGCCATCTTGGAATTTCCTTTTTTCCCTCAAAATTTCAATTTTTGCCCCTTAAAACAATCAAAATTCTTAGAATTTCGGTTAAATTTTTCCTTTTTTTTTTTTTCCTTTTTTTTTCCCCCCTAATTTCCCGTTCTCCCCAAAAATTAAAATAGAAGTGCTTGCTCCTTTATGTGGCTGACTGATTCTGCATTGTGGCTAAGTTATCCCGAACATCGGTTTCAATAAGGAATCTAAGGAGCCGATTTTAAATTGTTATTTTATTTTAAGTTTTTAAATTTGAATTTAAATATGTTTTTATAATAACAAAATATAAATTCTTAATTATTGAGTGTCTTGCATCACCAGTTTCTTCTATTCAAGGTGCATACGATCATGATATAGCGAATATGTAACCCCATGTCAGGACAACCATATTGCATTCAGGGGTTATGTCCTTACCCTACTTTCATTTTTAATTCAGTACTGTCACCCCGACTTCCCAGCTCCCCCACCTACACATCCACCACTATACACATAACATCGCCACCCCATCTTACCACTCTTCCACATCCCCTCCCATTTTATCAAGCTTAAACACATTTTTTCTACAAAAGTATCTAACAATTAGAGCAATTTATATCACTGCCACCAAACAAGATAGGAATAGTATTCCTTCTTAGATTGTAAAACCAAATATATAAACACAATGAACATCACATGAACTACAAAAAATAACCAGAGGAAAGAATAGATAAACTAAGAATACACAAAACCACAGAAAATTATTATAAGTCTTCACGACGTTTTGGGACCTGGAGTCTGTCCCCTTCTTCAGGTGAAAAACTGGAAGAACAATCGCAGTAGACTGAGTGAGGTGGAAAACCGGGGATTGTGTTTTATGTTTTATTTTCGTGTGTTGTAAATTATATTGTGGTTTTTTTATTGTTCTGTTTTGTTCACATTAGTGGTGTTTTGTTTTTGACACCGTGTTTTCTTCTCTTTTGGTTTGCTTTTGTTGTCTGTCCTGTTTTTTAAAATACGTTTTTCTTTGTCTTTTTGACTTTTTAATATTCTATTTACAAGGAAATAGCTTTTCCTGATTATCTGTGTGTTGTGTTGTAAAAGGTTTTCTCTTGCTGAGTCTGTGGATGTTTATTTAGTCTTATGGTCGGCAATGGACACAGTCCAATACAATCATCATAATTACATGAACTCACCATTGTCATTAAACTTCAAAAATTAAGTTTTGTTGTTGATTACAAGACAAGGAAAAGTGTCAAGAACTATATTGGAATGGTTCTCTCTAAGGAAATGGTTGGCTTAAGCGTTAAATTTTTTGCGAAGCAAAACCGATGGGACGTTCTATTCCCTGCAAAAGATGCCATTGCACTAGTTGATGGTTGCGGCATTAGACAAGTACTAGACTACTAGAGGAAGCAGAACTAAATCGAAGGCAGCACTTTGCATTTGAAACCATTAATAAACAATTTTTAAATATAGGTTAGACTATAATTTTTCTTTTTCGACACAAGTTTTGTATTGTTTGAACAAAGTTAACGTGTATTAAATGTTTTTAAACTAATGGTTATATAAATTTTAGCTATGTGACATGAAAGTTATTGGTGAACCAGAACTGTGGCTTAGGAACTAGTTGTATTGCAAAACTGATTATAGTGGTAGATAAAATATTATATTATTATAATTATATATATTTAATATTTTCAATAATTTTTACTAGGCCCTAATAAAATACATGGTAAAGTCAACACCATGCTTCTGAACTTCAACTCCATGCTAAAGAGCAGCAACTCCATGGTCACCACATTTTTATTACTTAACATGATATTATAAATATTAAATGTTGATTACAGCTGTTAATTCAGTGCTGACCAACTATTCATGACTGATAAGACAAAAAATATAATAGGTAATATATAACTTTCCTTTTTATTTTATGCGGTCTGTTTAATTTTCCCCTTTTTTTTTCCTTCATAGAATAACACCCGTTGATACTGTTTGTGTTTTTTAGAGAGTAAAGTATTATTTTTGTGTCTTTTTACAAAAAATTTTAAATAGTTCAATACTTGGATCCCTTATTTTTGTATAATAGGGCATAGACGATTTTATTCTACAAATGTTAATATATGTGTGATTCGTTTAGAAAAAAGTCTAGCAGAACGATTGTTATAATAAATGTCGAGCGTTTCAGTAGTATATTTCGTGTTAATTTTCCAAAAGAAAATGCAACTCCTGTTATAGTTCATGCAGTATGTTCTTCAGCGCCTTAAGTTTGGTTTAAATCTGTGTAATAGTTTCCGACATAAGAGGTTTAACATTTAAATAATAATACAGTAACGTTGTTAAAACGTGTCTTATTTTTACATTGGTACGTATGAAGAAGCAGTAATTTTTTCATATCAAAGGAGTCACGAATCCATTTAGAATTAATATTGTATTATTATATTTTAACTCACAACGCCAAAAAATAACAGCCCATTTTAGTGGCAACAAATTCTAAAGCACACAATTATAAATCTGGAAAAAAAATTGTGTTAGAATATGTTAAATGGTTTAAGAGATAAGTAGGCCATATGTATACAAAGAAATAGTGAGCATCATTTTAAATTTAACCAAATAAATAATTTTACTTCATTCATCTTGGCTTTGTTGAAATATTTACGACAATTGTAGAGATAATATATTATAAATTAATACAGATTAGTCATTTTTTTGTACCAATTATTTTCTAGAAAATTGCACCGCTGAAAGAAACTTTTTTACTGAAACAGAAATGGGAATTCAATATTTGGAGTATAAAAAGACCGCTTAATGGTTAATCGCCCGTGGCTTTGAAGTGGTCATATAGAAATATATATAAATCAAATTTACTTTGTCTAATGTATCAACACCTCCGTGGCGCGTTTGGTTTAAGTCTGTTTTTCGTCTCTTGTAATAAAAACAAATAATTACTTTAAATTGCTCCATCTTAAAACATTCCACGAAAATTTTCACGAATTCATACCTTTACTTACGTATGGCATAAAATGCTGTTAAGAGTCTGAAATTAATTAAAATTTATTTAACAGGCCTGTAGAAGAGAATGAACGATTACGTATGTACGGCAACATAGTTTTAATGCTAAAAAATGAGCAGTAAATGACTACCTAATTGTTCAGATTTGATACATAAGATCCACATATTTAGGATTCTCTATACCACAAAATGGCATCTAAATGACCACTGAATTAGCATATCATTTATTGCGGAACTTATTACGAGAATAAATATGGTTTAGAAGCTCTTGATAGTTTGAAAATGTTATAATTAAAGACTGCAAAATATATCGGTAAATGTATTCCAGTTTAATATTAGCCCTACGTGTTACATGCTCTATAGTCTATATTTTTTGGTTGCTGCTATGTTTTGGTGTTACGTGACTACTTTTATCGCGTATTTCATAGGCGGCAGATTTGATGGGCCGAAAGAAACTAATAAGGCTGCTTGGCGCCAATCTTAGTTATTAATTAAATTTTTGTTACACGTTTTCTAATTTGGTGTAGTATATCAAAGTTGGTTTTGTTGGGGTTTTCATCGTTTTTAAATTAAGATGCCCAACGTTGAATTGATTGTAAAAGTTTTCATTTAAAGATCATTTTAAATTATGGTAAATTTTTATTATGGAGGGTTAGCATTTTTTGACATACTCTGTACCTGATTTCTGATGTTAATTTACTGTTTTGCTACAAATCTGTCTGGTAGGCTATTTGTATGCATAATTTTGCAAAAACCACAAGTGAGCAGGCGCCGAAGGAGAAATCTTACATAAATTTGCCGTCCGTACGAAGAAACATAAGTATTCAATGAACGATTACAAAATCTACTGTAAAGAACATACCGAGAGAGACACGCGAAGAGTAACGTAATCTTATTAACAGTTAATTACTCGGTGACCAAATTAAAAAATTAAAATAATAGGAATAATGTTGCCTTAGTGGTGGGCGCCAGCCTAAATTTCTGTAGCCCTTAGTTCAATCACACGTTTCAGTGAGACGAGAATATTCAGATTTATATTAATCATCGTAAAAACCTAATATCTTATTCATGTAACTCCTCTACGTCATAGTACAATTGGTTCCATTATAAACGGGAGAAAACTGCAAAACCAAAAAGCACGATGTTAATGGCTGGATTACCTGAAACCAATAACTTTTGTCTCTTAAATTTATAACTCACCTTCGAGCTGGAGCGGAAAAAACCGCAGTTGGAAATGATATGCAAAATATTAAAAATATTTTGCCAGTCATCTTAATTAATGTTAGCACTTCTGAGTTTGGTTGATATATTCCGTTTTCTCTTGAGGTAAATAAAGTGTTACCCTAGCAGCAGATTGTCAACTTTTCTTGCATCAAGCTTATTATAGTTCTCTATGGTATGTGGCTGCGAATTATATTTTTGTTTGTCGGAAATTAGCAATAGTAAATATTATCGATTATGAGA
The DNA here is from genome assembly GCA_002778355.1 of Clitarchus hookeri. Taxonomy (NCBI): domain Eukaryota; kingdom Metazoa; phylum Arthropoda; class Insecta; order Phasmatodea; family Phasmatidae; genus Clitarchus; species Clitarchus hookeri. The sequence goes on along the minus strand of NQII01000325.1, from coordinate 999,102 downwards.
GAGCTGATTTCTAATTAAAGTGTAATTTGTATTCATTATAATGACAAGAAAGATCTGAACTACACAGAGTTTATTCCTACAACATTCCGTTTTAATAATTGTTTGTGCATAGGTGATCTACTGGTCCTTAACTGTTTCATATTTGCGCCAAATAAAAGTAGGAAAATAAAGTATGAACTCCTGCAAGAAATGCAATTATAATAATATTTTATATTTTTTGCTAAGCGATTTCAAGAAAAAAAAAAGTATTATTTTNCCTGCAAGAAATGCAATTATAATAATATTTTATATTTTTTGCTAAGCGATTTCAAGAAAAAAAAAAGTATTATTTTTTACAAGTTGTATTTCGCGACCTGTATGACGGTTTTTATGATACTAGGATGATAAATGTATATATACACTTTTTTCTGTGAGCCGTATTTAGTAGAGTGACCGCGGTAACTGCCCTATCTGAGTGACGTCACTCAGACCACCGAGAGTATGAATATACACTCCACAACTAGTAGCAACACTACAAAGTGAGAACACATCTTCACGGAGTGATCTTCCACGTCTTTAGCCGCAGGAGANCCACAACTAGTAGCAACACTACAAAGTGAGAACACATCTTCACGGAGTGATCTTCCACGTCTTTAGCCGCAGGAGAGTCCACGAAATTCCGTTATTTCTTCACTCTGGTGATCAGAGGACTTAGAAATATGGCCACCACAGGCTAACCAACCNCCACAACTAGTAGCAACACTACAAAGTGAGAACACATCTTCACGGAGTGATCTTCCACGTCTTTAGCCGCAGGAGAATCCACGAAATTCCGTTATTTCTTCACTCTGGTGATCAGAGGACTTAGAAATATGGCCACCACAGGCTAACCAACCNATCCACGAAATTCCGTTATTTCTTCACTCTGGTGATCAGAGGACTTAGAAATATGGCCACCACAGGCTAACCAACCCGAGAGATGCAAACACTCTAACGCCTAACTTTCCATCTGAATACACTGAAAGCGGGCTAAATGTTTTTAATATTTATGGCTTAGTATTTTTGACACAGTTGTAAAATGCCGTATTTAATTAAAAATAAATAGTGGCATTTCTCATCATTATGAAAGCTAACCTTTATTGAGAGAAGTTGAAATTTCAACATATTTACATATGTTGAAAGAAAAACGTGAAAGTCGCTCGTCAAATAAAATTCAACCATACTCTTCCCACTCTCCTGTGATTTTATAACTGTTTTCTCGAAGTCATTAAATCGTCACAATGCAGTTTAAAAAAAATTAAAATTACTGCGGTCTTCCTAATGTATTTCTGTCATACATCTAAAATATATGTGTGGAAACGGATGTGTCCTCACTAAGTGACATTCTAGCGCATAGTGCGAACCGCTGGAACTTAAATTATTATTTTTTGGGCACGGATTTCCATTAGCACTTTTGCAGCAACCGCTGATAAGTGATCTTGTTGATTTTCGGCACTAGGGAACGAAAAATGTTTAAATTGATTTCGCAGATTCAACAGGATCTGTTCAAACCGAACTGTTCGTCTATCTGCTTTCAAAATTATTAATATCCGTAAAAAAAATGCATGATTACTATAATGCTGCACCTAATGGAAGAGAAATAAACTCAAACATATTTTCTATCAATTCAAAATATACCTTAAACCTGTTTTGTTTCTTGCTTCAAAATATAAAAAAAGTTTTTAATATGAATTTGAATTTCGAAATTCAGCCACTCTGGCGGTGAAAATGGAATTAATGTGTTACCGATGAACACTCAGTACCTATCACCCGTACCAGATGAGATAATACAATGTTTTTTTTTCAGTAGAATAAAATTTTAACGCTTATAATTATTATAATAAATTCCATAGTCTAGTTAATTCTTTAGGAGCGGTAAGCAAAAGGTGCAAAAATAGTCAGTTTAATTTATTTGTGGCACCAACTAATTACATTTCAAATAAAATACAAGTGCGTACGTAACCGCAAGAAAAATTAAAATTATTTCTCTTTGCACAAACAACATTACCAGTGGAAAAGAACAGAAGTCCGTGTTTACCAATTAAATGCAAAATGTAGGAAATTAACATTTTTTTAATATTAAGAATTGCAAAAAATATCAATTTTTGGAATTCTGCCGTGAGTTTCACAATCGCTTTTGTTTAATTAACAATTGACTTTTAATCGCTCCTTTCTTTGAAACTTAATCCAGTAAAATCTATTCTGAAAATAATATTATGGCCAATATTTCCTGGAATGTATGATTTGGGTGTTCGCTATTTATNCCAGTAAAATCTATTCTGAAAATAATATTATGGCCAATATTTCCTGGAATGTATGATTTGGGTGTTCGCTATTTATCGCCTTGGTTTTGCTGTGGTTTCCTGCAATGTCCTGTCATTACGAAAATATCACATTCACAACGGATATAAATTTTCCCCTCTAAAATTAAAACATTTTATCGTAGCACTTGAACATAACCATAAACGGTAATTTTAAATTCATAAATTTGAAAATATTTTGATTACGAGCATTTATATAATGATAGCCTGTATTTTATTTGTAAAAGGTCTTGCGCTTGAGAAATATTAGGACCTGTACTTCAAGATCCAGTGATGTAATCTGCTTGACACAAAGAAAGTACGCTATAGTCACCTGCGAGTAGGTGAGATACATTAAAGATGCGCCCACCAGTGTCGATGTACTGTTTCATTGCAATTGTGCTGGTCTTAAGTAAACATGCAGCAGGAGTATTAAACTGTACCACACTATGCATCTCATAAAAATTTTTTAAGCGCGTAGTGTATATGATCGGAGTGTTTCTTTTTTAACATAATCCCATTTTAGTCTATTTTCCAAGTGAAATTAGGCTTATGAAATCACCGGAATATGATGATGTTTGTACCCCTACTAATAACGTTTTATATATCATACAGATTGTAATGGAGATTAACAGAAATATCGCACCAAGTAACATAATCATGGCGCAGTTTATTATTTTTTTATCTTACACTAAAGTAAAATAATAATTGTTTAAACTTCGGGTTAAGGCGATTGTAACATTCGGTAGGCAATTTTTATAATGCNTTTTCGGCACTAGGGAACGAAAAATGTTTAAATTGATTTCGCAGATTCAACAGGATCTGTTCAAACCGAACTGTTCATCTATCTGCTTTCAAAATTATTAATATCCGTAAAAATAAAATGCATGATTACTATAATGCTGCACCTAATGGAAGAGAATAAATTCAAACATATTTTCTATCAATTCAAAATATACCGTAAACCTGTTTTGTTTCTTGCTTCAAAATATAAAAAAAGTTTTTAATATGAATTTGAATTTGGAAATTCAGCCACTCTGGCGGTGAAAATGGAATTAATGTGTTACCAATGAACACTCAGTACCTATCACCCGTACCAGATGAGATAATACAATGTTTTTTTTCAGTAGAATAAAATTTTAACACTTATAATTATTATAATAAATTCCATAGTCTAGTTAGTTCTTTAGGAGCGGTAAGCAAAAGGTGCAAAAATAGTCAGTTTAATTTATTTGTGGCACCAACTAATTACATTTCAAATAAAATACAAGTGCGTACGTAACCGCAAGAAAAAATTTAAATTATTTATCTTTGCACAAACAACATTGCTAGTGGAAAAGAACAGAAGTCTGTGTTTACCAATTAAATGCAAAATGTAGGAAATTCACATTTTTTTGATATTAAGAATTGCAAAAAATATAAATTTTTGGAATTCTGCCGTGAGTTTCACAATCGCTTTTGTTTAATTAACAATCGACTTTTAATCGTTCCTTTCTTTGAAACTTAATCCAGTAAAATCTATTCTGAAAATAATATTATGGCCAATATTTCCTGGAATGTAAGATTTGGGTGTTCGCTATTTATCGCTTTGGTTTTGCTGTGGTTTCCTGCAATGTCTTTTCATTACGAAAATAACACATTCACAATTGATATAAATTTTCCCCTCTAAAATTAAAACATTTTATCGTAGCACTTGAACATAAACATAAACGGTAATTTTAAATTCATAAATTTGAAAATATTTTGATTACGAGCATTTATACAATGATTGCCTGTGTTTTATTTGTATGATGTCTAGCGATTGAGAAATATTAGGACCTGTACTTCAAGATCCAGTGATGTAGTCTGCTCGACACAAAGAAAGCACGCTATAGTCACCTGCAAGTAGGTGAGATACATTAAAGATGGGCCCACCAGTGTCGATGTACTGTTTCATTGCAATTGTGCTGGTCTTTAGTAAACATGCAGCAGGAGTATTAAACTGTACCACACTCTGCATCTAATATCAATTTTTTAAGCTCGTAATATAAGTGATTGGAGTGTTTCTTTTTAACATAATCCCTTTTTAGTCTATTTTCCAAGTGAAATTAGGCTTATGAAATCACCGGAATATGATGATGTTTGTACCCCTACTAATAACGTTTTATATATCATACAGATTGTAATGGAGATTAACAGAAATATCGCAACAAGTAACATAATCATGGCGCAGTTTATTATTTTTTTATCTTATACTAAAGTAAAATAATAATTGTTTAAACTTCGGGTTAAGGCGATTGTAACATTCGGTAGGCAATTTTTATAATGCATTCTCATAATTTCAGCATGCTTATTAACAACAATTGTTTCACCATGCACTACCAAAGCAATATTGAATACTTGCTTACTTATTTGGGAATTGCCAATGTAAATACACCCAAAATCTTTTATTTTAATTTATCGAGATGGAATTACAATAATTTAAGTCAATAAATACGCACATAGTTTTGTGGGGTTTTCCGCAATTGGGGGCCGCAGTGGTGTAGTGGGTTTGCTACTCGCCTCCCACCTAGGCAAATCGGGCACGATTCCAGGCGGGGTCGCTTCTGAATTTTCGCAGTGGCATCGTCTGGTTGCCAGGTTTTCTCGAGGTTTTCTCATTTTTCCCGCCCTTGCATTTCGTCTCTGCTCCATACTCACCTTACTTCACTCTCATCGCTCTCGACATGCTAAGAGCCGCTTAAATATCGTCACTCCACTCTCCACTTTCCCGTAACTGTTAACCTGTTTGAAAATAATTTTCAAATTTTTACTAAAATTCTTATTAATAATTCACGTAATGCTGGTCAGCGGATAATGTTGGCAGCATTTCTCCGTCGTTACTTCATTATTTGTGAACTACGCTGTTTTCTTGATTCTAGTTTTTGTTTTCGTTCATAGCAAGGCGACTCTGTGGAACCTTATTTGTCTACGGCGTCCATACTGACTGTGGCTTATGTCGGATGCTTTCCCTCGATTTTTAAGATAAATACAATTCCCAGTTTCATGGAACTGTAATGCGTGTAGTGCAGTAAGTGAAATTAATATTGGGTATTTTTATGAGGTGTATGTTGTTTAGGTTTTGTGGTTTCGATGCAGGAGGCTAATATACTTAATGTGGTAGGAGGTGCGGAAAATGGTATTACTATTAAATTTTCAAATCCAGTCACCAGAGGAACAAAATGTGTGTGCGTGTGTGTGTATAGAGGAGATCACGTATGGTTAAGAAGGACATGTATAACCTAACACTTGACTCAAATCGTAGTGTTATTTAATGCAATATTTTTAAAAGGCCTACATCTAAATTACACAAAATTACAGATTCACAACCACAACTCTCAAATCACTGTACAATTTTCAATATTAACTCAAATTAACAGGTCCTTAAACCACTGAGTTTTGGGCAAATGGTACGGGTAACTACCTAACTCAATGCATTAGCATCTAGAAGCCATCATTTTAAAGCTTACTACCAGATATAAGATAAACCTAATTTAAACTCTAAAACGACAAGAATAAACTTGTAAGTTGTGCAATGTTAACATTTTCACAGAAAGTATTGGGGTGTATGAATAAACCCAACATTAAGTTCCACAGATATCTAAAGTAACATGTCAGGAATAGCTGCGTTTGCAGGTTCCCAACAAACACCTGGGTTTTAGGGTACAGCTAACACTATCATCCGGTAACTAACCAATAATTTGGAAATTTACTCAAAGAATCAATGGATTGTACCTGATGTTAGAAACAGTAACTATATGGCCTTAACACATTAATGAACAAATAATTATCAGAGTGAATCTAGTTTCAGTACCAAGCAGCAATAATATGACATTCACACCGTATTTAAAATGGTCAGCTTAACGTAGGTTAAAAAAGAAATTACGAGGATGTTAAATAGTGCAAGAAAATTGGCAATTGTTAATAATCGNATGTTAGAAACAGTAACTATATGGCCTTAACACATTAATGAACAAATAATTATCAGAGTGAATCTAGTTTCAGTACAAAGCAGCAATAATAGGGCATTCACACCATAATTAAAATGGCNTATTTAAAATGGTCAGCTTAACGTAGGTTAAAAAAGAAATTACGAGGATGTTAAATAGTGCAAGAAAATTGGCAATTGTTAATAATCGTGGCTTTCCCAAAGAACTGAAAAAAAATTGCAGGAAATTTTATGTTTCAACATTATTGACTGCCTTGCATACGAATTTAATGGGGCCATCAATATATTGGCAGTACATACGATGATTCGGTTTGTATTTATGGCTCTATAAAGATCTCGCAAACTGTGGAAAAAAACGTAATATTTATGGAAAAGGTCTGCTTAACTGAGTAAAATGCAAGATGACCTAACTAAATTGGCTTAACTTCATGAGAGGACAGTCACTGTGAACGTAAGAGCCCAAGCGCTATCGGACATCACNGCCCATCCGCTATCGGACATCAGAATACGAATTAATCCTGTTTTAAGCGACCTAATGTAAAACTATCATAGGTTTTTTCATTATTTTTCAAACAATGTGTGCATTATAATTAAAACAATTGTCATTAAATCATCTGAATCCTTATTGTTCTTCTCCCAACAAGCGATAGCGTATCGGCGTACACACACCCTGTGATTCACCTATCCCGATGTTTGGTAAACACAGGATAGGTCTTCCTGCATTTACCACGACTAAACAACGACNGAATACGAATTAATCCTGTTTTAAGCGACCTAATGTAAAACTATCATAGGTTTTTGCATTATTTTTCAAACAATGTGTGTATTATAATTAAAACAATTGTCATTAAATCATCTGAATCCTTATTGTTCTTCTCCCAACACGCGATAGCGTATCGGCGTACACACAACCTGTGATTCACCTATCCCGATGTTTGGTAAACACAGGATAGGTCTTCCTGCATTTACCACGACTAAACAACGACATGTTATTGCAATTATTGAATGTTAGTATTGGAGCTCTTCCACTCTTTCCTGACTGTGGTATCTTAGTTCACGCTGGTGCATATTATATGTGGTATTTCATGTGTTCAGATCGCCTGTCCACTCGTTCGGGATATTCGCATTCAAAGAATCACGCTAAAATCGAACACTGTGGTCGCTGGTATTTTGCTGTTTAATGATAGCTTCTTTCCTCTTGATCGATTCTGGTTGCTCAATGTACGACGGGGCACGAAGCGGTTCCAGTTTGTTAAGTCAGAGCTGTAGCTGATTAACTATTGACATCACCCGCCCCGATTTGCGCCCTTTCATTATCTTTCTTTGTCTTCTCATATTTTTCCTAATAAGGATTTTACGACCTTTTTTATTTCATCAGACTGATACAGTGGTACACTCACAGTCTTGAACTCCTCTTGTTAATACCTTCNTTTACGACCTTTTTTATTTCATCAGACTGATACAGTGGTACACTCACAGTCTTGAACTCCTCTTGTTAATACCTTCGTCAGATTATGATGATTTCGAATAATCACACTCGGAACACAAATTAAATGCAATTGGGCCCTGCTCTCGTACTTCTTTGGTGAGATATCCGGTGATATTTTTCGTAATGCGAGATGGAAATATCTTGTGACGAACCATCCTCGTTTCGTGCTACGTACATATTTCAATTGCGCCGAAAAGCGGTTTCTGCTTCCACAGAAACATTCACATTACCTTCCTATACCCTGTCGCACTGTGTAAAGAACATAGAAGATACGCGACTATGGTGGTCTTATATACTTGCAGAGCACGCGATATCACGAGTATATATACAAATATGTGCATGTAAGGATTTAAAACTTGAAAGAAAGTTTTCCATTCAGACTATAATTCATTAATTATATTTTTATATTTATTTTGCAGTCTTTTATGGCTTTTGNATTCAGACTATAATTCATTAATTATATTTTTATATTTATTTTGCAGTCTTTTATGGCTTTTGGGAATGTTGGAAATTGATGTCTTGGTAGGTAGGCCCTTGGTACACATGTAATGCTTGCAGCATGACTCGATGCATGGAGGCGGTCTTTTCTCTATTTTCGGTCATTCAGTACATCATTGTTTATAAAAACCGCACAAGATATAATCATAAATTTAAAAATTCATTTTTATAACTCGGTAAACTAATATATTTTTTTTTTTAAGTAAAATGTATAGAGTAGATAGGAAACTAAAATGTATGTAGAAGCTAACAGAAGGGTTGTGAGAGGGAGTTGGTGGGATAGACAGCGGGAAAGAGTGAGAGGGAGTTGGTGGGATAGACAGCGGAAAAGAGTGAGAGGGAGGTATAGTTTTTCAGGGTTAGCAAAACTCAACGCACAATATTCCTAAAATTAAAAGAACCTTGTTTTTTTTTTATGAAAAAATTTATTGATTTAATAAGTTATATGATTTAAAAATGTTTATAAAAGGCGAGGAATTTTTTTGTCTCCGCCATTTCCTCCATACGGTTTCGTCATTAGTTAAAAAAATTATTCACCTTGCAGTTATATTAAGATTTTTATATAGATATATACTTAGTAAATCTGATTAATCAAGTTAGAAATACTTTAAACCTATATGTTTTACATGTAGGTGCTCTGCCGGATGAAAATTATTTTCTTATGTCGGATAATAAATACATATTTTTGGTTTGGCATATTCTATATCAGTAGAAGTAATATGGCCTTGATATCCACAGAAACAGACGTATTTTCTTGAAAGGTTAGAGGACGTATCCATTAAGATTGTTAGGATAGCCCAGCAATCCCTAGACGGGCCGAAGAAGAGTTTCTGTTAGGAAACGAGTCTCAGGCGCCACACTTCCCCATTTAAAATGAATTGCACCCGTAGCCCCATATTCACACTACTCACACTTATAACAGTATTATTCAACCCAATGTAACAGTAATGTTTAATATTTCTTCAATAACTACCTTTTGGAGGTAAACCTGCACCTTTACAGAAATCATGGTAACACAGTTTGTATTTAAATATATATTTCTCTTATGGCAAGCCGAGATGCAGTTGTACAGAACTATAGGGAGGAGTCCTCAGTGCTTACTATAGCTAAGAAGTTATGGCTCATGTAACGAGGAGGCCGGACTTGTAATATTGTTCGAGACTCACTCATGGTATAACTGAGAATGTTAAAAAAATCAAACTGATTACCAATTAGTGTGGAACCCACTTTAGCTAGGAAGGTCTCTGCAGAATAATACCATGTTTTAGCTCAATTTTAAAACTCTTAAATCTTAGAATAGAAAAATGGGTGGTTAAAGTATTGTATAGCTAGTTTTTAACACCTGACCATAAGTCAGTTATAAATTTACTGAAATGGTTGTGCTTTTTGATACGAGGTAGCCCCATAAATATAATTTTTGAATGAGGATGTGATTTTGTCCTCAGCATCTATCAACGTCAGAGGTATAATTAAGGTGGAATAAGATTTGCTTTAAAATCATCTTAAAGAAAGACAGTTGTGCGAGTGTATCCGTTCCTACACCATTTAGCAGCGCATCTAAATTTGTTATAGTGTTACTATTTAAAGACTAAAAAGTAAAATAAAATATTTTAAACTAAAAATGTGTACATCAACAATACGTACAACTGTCATCTATATTCTGTCTCGAATTAGAAATTAATTTGCCAGAAGATGCTCACTTTTGTTGTTCCCTAACGCAATGATTGTATTTCAAATATAGGTCGCATGAATAGCGACATTACAGCTAGCCAAAAACCCTGCATCCATTACTTATACTACTAGTCTGTAAACAATTATATCTTTCGATATTGAGTGATTATTTTTCTGTAAAATTAAAAGCAAACATATAACACAGAATTCCCTTAAATACATTAGTTTGTAAACTCGTACTTCGGTTGTGCATCGAATCACCTCAATGGCCATTTATATAAAATTATTTTGATGTAAATATCACTAAAATATACATAGTGTATTAAAGCAACACTGCATCGTTTTCGTGAGACGGCATTGTTTGATCTCGGTAAATGAAATCAATTTTTTAATTTTAAAATCATTGCGTATATGAAAAGAGAAATATTCACAAACTACAACATAGGTGTGAAAGTGATGTCTAATCTATGTCAAACAGTTTTTTAAATTGCAGTAAGGCCAAATGAACATGTCAGCGAATTGAAGGCACTTACCCTGGAATGTCCCTTCACAGTTCGAATCTCGGGACCATTGACATGTGTCGTTTTCCAGATGTTGCTTTAGGTTATAGCAGCATGCAGAGGGTCCGCCGACTGTTGCCTCTTGGCAAAAAGCGGTGGCGTTATCGCAGTAATTAAAAAAAACTGAACAAAATAAAAGACTGCTCTTTTCTTTGAATTATTAAAGTTATATTTCTTCTCAATGCAGCTTATAAGTTGCTAATTACACAAAATTGTGATAGATTGGTATTTGGGGTTTCCGTTAATATAATGTGTTCAAAATCATGTATATTTTTTGTTTTACATCCAGATCTTTTCCCTTAAGTTAAAAAAAATGTCAGATTATATATATATATATATATTTATATATTTATTTTTGGGGAATTTTCGCATTATATAAACACTAGTGTTTTCTCATTGCAATACCAACGTGTGCATTCCTGNTTTATTTATTTTTGGGGAATTTGTCGCATTATATAAACACTAGTGTTTTCTCATTGCAATACCAACGTGTGCATTCCTGATGAATTTTGCCCTTTCCGCGACAGAACAGAAAATTCTCGTAGGTGCATATATATATATATATATATCAAGTTGTCACACAGCATTTCAAGAAGGAGCGAATCCCACACTCCACTTCCTTCCAATCAAAGATATATTTAATGCTACAGTTCAAAACATGAACAACAAGAAAAAGTATTTTTTGCTATGTATTATATTACAAAACATATAATTGATTTTATTGCAATCTAATTATATCCAATCAATAGTGAATGAGTTATTCAATTACAATTACAATTATTTACCCTACTGTATAAACTCCTGTAATAGTTTGTTATTGGAATCAACTTTTTCTCATAAATCACGAATGTGCAGGAAAAACTTCATATTTTTATGACAAAATTAATATCTGAAACGATAATTTAAACTTTCTAGAACTACAATGTCATTGGTTTGCTGTTCCTTTAGTGCGTCCAGAAAGCTGCTTTTTAAAAGAGCTTATATTTCTCTTGATCTTTGGCTATAAAATTATTATTGGTGGTATACGGAAGCAAAATCATTCCTACCGACTCAAAGTGTTGGACACGAAAGAACAATTATATGTGTTCCACGAACTGTTAAACTCTTATACATTATCTCTGACTACATTTACCAAGTCTAATTTTTTTTTTGATTGCAAAGTTTGTGCAAAATGACATATCAAGGGCAAACATTTACTGGTTTTGTAAAGTACATTAAAAAATAAACCAAACTTTTTTCAGAAAATTTAATAATGGCAAATGGTAGGTCTTTTCTGAAATCATTTTAAGGTATGCTAATAAAAAGTTATTTTACAAAAATTCTGGGGCAGCCACAAATTAGAAATATGCAAGGATGTCCTTATTCCCAGCAATTTTTTGAAATTGTAAAAACATTTCATTGTACTGTTTTATGGATGTCATGAAGTAGCTCTTGACATCTTCTTTCAGAGTGAACTACTAAATTTCTGTATGTAAGGTAGTTTACATTATTTGTGCCTAGCTGAAACTGTAACATTGTAATTTTGACAAGTGTTCATGGAAAAAAATAAGAGTTCAATTTTTTTTTCAGGGAAGGGTAATCGCTGATAACGTCTTAAAGTTTAACAGTATGAATATAAAATATTAAATTTTTGGTGGCCAATGCCCTTAAGGCGCAGCTTTACCTAATATGCAGAAATTCCTTTTATTCGTGTCATATTTTCAGTTTCAGAGGTATTTCAAATATGTTTGATTATAGAACATTGAAAATTTACTAGTTGTTTAATACATTTGTATCTAATTTTCACTGTGTCTTATTTACTGCTTACGATATTGCAGGAACTTATTAAAAGTATAAATATTTTTTTGGCATTTTACAACAAGAAAAAAACACACAATCAAAATTATGGACAAGAAATATTAAACAACTCGTAAAATGTATACCTTCTATAATCTTACATTATCAGTGATTACTAAGAATCAGGATATATTATGTGAAAACGAAGAATTTCTGCAAACGTAGCGAAGCCGACCGCTAAGGCAGGTGAAGCACAACAGCCTACTGCAACGGTGTCCCAGCTCAGGCGAGTTTCAATCTGCCTCTTGAACCTCCTCCAGAGCGAGCTCTGGTTGCGCCGTCTCCATCACAAATTAAGGGGCTCCACTAGCACGGAAACTGGCGCCCGTTCAGGAAGACTTCGTGGCTGATATTATTCCCCAGGAACAAATCAAGATCCCCGCATAGGTATTCCTTAGAATAGCAAAGAGGTCAGTCCGTTTCCGTTCACAATTCACAAATTCTGTTCAACAAATACACAACAACGTCTTAGGAAAAGTTGAAGTGAGCTAAATGTAAGCACGTTCAGCCATTCAGTCATATCGGTCCAATATTTTTCGATCTATAATATGTACACTCACGAAAGAAGACAAGCAGACTGTGTGATGTGAACGCAAGGTAATTGCTACAAACGTTATATGTATATATGGAGATTACTATGACTCTACGTGACGTGAAGTCACATGAACTTTGAATTTGATTGGTGGAACTGAATACCATACAACGTGTTTCAGAAACCTGTGACCAAATTGAGCCAGGTGATTGCTGACGTGAACGGAATGGATTTTAATCATTACACCCGTGGTCCATCTCAAATAATAAGGGTTGCAGATGCCCATTAAAGGCAGAGTCAGAAAAGTATATTGTGTGGGATACTATGACAAGTACTTGTGTTAGAGGAACAAACTTTGGTATACAAAATAATTGAACCATAATCTTTGTTAAAATGAATGTATGTTACATCCAACACCATCATGTAAAAAATAGCAGTTTTTACTCTGTTATTACATACAATTTTTAACCATGAGGTAACATTGACGCGGAATGATACCGTATTAAGTAGCACGTCATAATTAGTCAAAAATGCAATCTTGTTGCAACTCTCTAGGACCCATCGTTTTTGTGTAAAATGGACACAAATGTTTCTGTTGTAGCAATAATATATTAAGGCATGGTGGGTAGGCAAAACGTCGTACACCAGGAGGTAAGCACATGCTGGTTTTAATATGGCGTTGCACATTAACATTACGATAAATACAAACATTAAGTTAAATAAATTATATTTAATATAAATTAGTTACCTAAAATGCATAAACCTTGTAACATTCCAGCAATACTTTATTTTGGCGAGCACAGATTTGATAGTCAGTGCTACTGACCTAACTATGAGCCATCCTTAGCTTTCCTGTGCTGAATTGCGCCGCATGAAACCCTGTGTTTTCACCTCTGGGAACCATCAGTGTCTTCAGATTACCTAGTTGTAGGGCCTAATTAAACTAGAATAAAATCATATGGGTTTAAAATTAAGTGTTTGCGATTGCAAGCCAAAGTCCAAAAGAAAATAAAAGGAAATTAACAGGACATGTAAAGATGTACTCCTATATAATCACACATTGCCCAGAAAATTAAGTAAGGCCTACAATTGCGTCGACAGCAAAGGGTATTAGAGTAGGAGCAAGTTGCTCAGAGATGCAGGAACTAAGAAGAAATCAGACATAATTTTTGTAAGGAACCGTCCGAGCATTCACCCGGATTGACTTCGGGAAACATGGAAAGTCTAGCCCAGGAATGCCGCACCGGGGGTTCGAACCCATGTCCTCCAAAACTCGAGTCTGAGAGCTTACCACTGTGCCACCTCGGCAGTCTTTCGAAATGACGGGAAGTAAAGAAAAATGACATTTCACATTTCTGAAAATGCTGACGTTTTTTACCGTACCAATTGGAAAAACATTCAAGTGGCGCTATCTCCCGTATGGTATAAAGAAACATGATCGCGATCGTAGATTCCATTACGTATATTTGCTAGCTTGAAGAAATATGCATGGGCTTCAAAGCTATGCATTTATCTATTAGATTGATTTTTGCAAAGTAAAAATTGGGTTACATTGTCTCAGTGGCCTTTTTAAACGATTATTAAAGATGTGTCATGCCTCGAGACAAAGTCACCCCATGTTGAGGTGGGGCCGTTTCGTTTTTTTTTTTTTTTTTGTAATACGTTTTTTAGATTAGAAAATGTTTATAGTTTTGAGAATGATGTTAAATTGTTCGTTGCAATCTCTTCTATTAAAAAAATATAGAAAAAATAATAGCTTATGTATGGGGGTTTATTGAATAAAACAATGCAAATACAATAACAATTTATCTACAAACATGACAAGGGGGAGGGAGCTTTATAGAAAGAATAACGTATTTGACATACTAATCTAAATTATTTATATCAACGCCATGAAAAAAAGTGCCTGCTCCATCTAAAATGATGTTAGTTTATTTGATACATAATAGTGGCGATATGCAGAATAAGCTATAATTACGTCGAGTTACTTGTAATTTTCTCTGCATCTGCAGATGAAAATTACGATTGGGTTTTGTGTTTCCAAGATGAGACATAAAATCTCAATTTTTCAATGTGGCGATCTTGATAAATGAAGGAGAAGATACTGCCAGCAAATAAAGTTGGGTTAAATTAGCGTAGAATATATATCATACTAAGCTAAACTATTTGCATGGCTCTTATTGTGAAAATATGTGACTAACCCCTTAAGCATGATAAATTAAGATGTACTTCAGAAGTATAATTTTTCACCTGAACTTTGTGTGAATTATAAAACTGTTCCCGAGATAAGATGTAAAAGGTTAATTTCGCATGAGGCAATTACTTCCAAAATGACTGAGAAAGAGTTTATGTATTTGCTCGTTTGATGCTTGAATAGATACTTACTGCTAGTATGCGAAGTTAACTTTAAATTATAAACATGGTTTCGTTGATATAGTATACTAATCTGAAATGTTTATCTATCAGCCATTTTGAAAATAAGTGGCTCATACAGATGAAATATATGAGATAATACTTTATTATCAAATTTGGCAGTAATCAGTTGATAATTTCATGATATAAGACATTAAATTGTATACATTAATGTGTCACTATCCTAAAAAATGGCGCACAAAACATCCAGTGAGCAGACACATTCTATGGTTGTAATATAAACTGGCAGCATACACAGTACAGTTGAAATGTAATATATGGTTCCGTTTATGTACTATACTAAGCTAAAATGTTTCAGTAGCGACCGTTATGTAAATAAGTGTCTGAGCCAATCAGCACATATAAGTAAATTATTATGGCCTACCATAGTACTTTTTATCCGTAAAATTTTGTAGGAATAATTTGATTGTTTTGTGAGATATTACATAAAAATTTCATTTGGCGGCGTTTTACAAAATGATGGGACATTTAGACTTTGTATAGATGCTTTTGACATAGCATGCACATTAAAACTTTAAACCAAACTGTTTATGTTAAAAGTGCATCATGCAAGCATTGAAGTAAGAAATGTATATCGCTGTTCGTCAGCCTGTTTGGAATATAGGGCTGTATGAAAAAACCAAAGTTTTAACATTATATCTCGAAAACTGCTCCAGCTATTCTCGCCAAATTTTGCCAATGGTAGGCCATGTAAAAATATGCGATGTAAGTGTATAACGTAATTCTTTTTGAAAATGGCGATCATTATATATTTGGTTTATTTGCTATATCTACTATACCGTTTGGCCAATTTCGACCAAACTCTGTATACTGAAAATATATTTTTTATTCGTCATATATTCCAGCATATGTCCACTATTGTCAGCCATTTTGTATGATAACGCCACATTATTAAATACAGNATATTTTTTATTCGTCATATATTCCAGCATATGTCCACTATTGTCAGCCATTTTGTATGATAACGCCACATTATTAAATACAGCTTTGATTGCATGTCTCGGGAAGCAATTAACTGATTCTTTACTATTTCTTCATAAATTTATTACTATGGCAGGCGATGGGAAGTGGAAAGTTTTCAATGTGTCAGGCCACTATTTTCAAATGACGGTTATATAGACATATTAGTATAGTATGCTATATTTTCGAAACCACGTAATCAATTTCAACCAAACTTTTTATACTGGCACTATCTATTACAACCATAGCTAGTATCTACAAGAAATGTCTCTTATGTGTATGATACTTAAGAGGAAGTCAGCGTCACATGAAAAAATAATATTTTAAAGTCAAAAATTGAGAAACAGCCAACAAATTAGTACGAAATTTGGCAAACAATCATTACAAAGCAGACAATGTAAACTAATATGTTTTGAGTGAGCCAAATACTTTTTTTCGAAATGGTGGCCCTATTAATTTTTAAATTTATTAGCATACTTTCCGTGGAAAGTTTGTCTGCAATGTATGTTCCTCCCTAATGACTTTCAACACCGTAAACCGATTNTTTAGCATACTTTCCGTGGAAAGTTTGTCTGCAATGTATGTTCCTCCCTAATGACTTTCAACACCGTAAACCGATTTTCACCTAATTCGATCCCCACACAGTATTTAAAAGGAATCGCCATTTTTTTTTTTTTTTTTTTTTTCCGTGTGCTTATATTGAAAATGAGGGCCATTTTTATCTTAATTTTTGAAGGAAAATTAGTATTTTGCAATTACTTGAATATTTTTATGATAAGTATGAAGAAATGTATGAACCCCCTCCATATAACATCTAAACCCGCTAACCGAATTTCACCAAATTCGGTCGTCATGTTGTATTTAAGACGTAAAGCTTTTTTAAACCAAATTTCGTGCGTTGACAGTTCATTATGTAGTAATTGAATTTTGAAGGCGATAATGTTATTGGAAGAGAGCACAATATGAAAAAATAAATTTTTTCCATCATACCTTACCAACCACACAACCGATCTCTACCAAATTAGGCATATCAGTNAATATGAAAAAATAAATTTTTTCCATCATACCTTACCAACCACACAACCGATCTCTACCAAATTAGGCATATCAGTAAAACAAATGTAGGCCATGTTATTATATGCAATTGTGATAGGTCTGGCACTTATATTTAAAAAGGCGCCTATTTAAATATTTTTGTTTTCATTTGTTTTACCTACCACACATTATGACTAATTTCGACCAAATATTTTATGCTGAAAGCATCTATATAACCNGTTTCATTTGTTTTACCTACCACACATTATGACTAATTTCGACCAAATATTTTATGCTGAAAGCATCTATATAACCATAACATGTGTCAACATAAAGGCCCTTTTATACGACATTTTGTAAACCAGCACCACATGAAAAAAATATTTTTTATGTCATATTTCGAGAAATAAACCGAATACTACAAAATTTGGCACTCAAGTAATAAGTTATACGGTAGGCCATAAAACTTACGTGCTTTAGTGAACCAGCTACTTATTATTAAAATGAGAGCAATATAATCATTTTAGATTTCTTTGCTATATCTACTTTACCATGTAACCCAATTTAAAAGTAACTCTATATGCTGGCGGTATCTNCATTTTAGATTTCTTTGCTATATCTACTTTACCATGTAACCCAATTTAAAAGTAACTCTATATGCTGGCGGTATCTATAATAATCATAAAATGCGTCTACCTAGATCCGCTTTTTTCCACCATTTTCCACCATAACATCACAAATAAATCAAGTTGTTGTCATATATTAAGAAATATTCAACCGATTCCTACCAAATCTGGCAAAGAGGCTGGCATGTAAACTGCCAGGTTTTAAATTTGCCAGATACTTAATTTCAAAATGGCGGATATACAAATATTTTGGATTAGTATTCTATGTGTAAGCAACAATGATACGAATTTCAATTTAACATTGTATGATGACAGTGTTTTTTTTTTTTTATAAAATGGTCATACTTCCGGAAACAAGCATTCGGCGTGGTCGAAAACTATAAAAGTCGGATAACCTTACAATGTATTATACGTGTTTCGAGATTGGTGAAATTTGATTTATGCTTTCTAAATTTTTTGTTGAGAAACACCAAAAACACACAGCCACGCACACAGATACCAACATACACTCAAATACACTATATACACACAAACACATACACATACTGACCAAAAACTAGGAAAGTGATCTCAAATGCTTATCTTCCCTTAGCAAAGCAGGCTTAAAATAGGTGTAAACGAACTTTATTTTCTGCAAAACAACAGAACAAGCAAATTATTACAAAATTACATAAAAAAGTTAAAAGTGTCGGAAATAAGCATTATTTAAAAAACATGAAAAAAACGGTNTATAACTACGAACACGCAGGTTTTACATTAAAGACAACTTCTTATTTACTGTGATATTCACGTGAATATTTAATAGTTCTTCTTTACAATATTTTAAATAAAAAATATTGTGTCTCTCATGTTAGGACTTGGTGCATTCTTCCACAGGGACACGTAGCTGCACGTGAATGTGGACCGAGCGAGGTGGCACAGTGGCACCACACTCCACTTACATTTATGAGAGCCCAAGTTCGATTCCCTCTGCTGACACTCTGATTTAGACTTTTCTCGGGTTTCCAAAACTCCTCGAGGTGATTTCTAGGATGATTGGTACCAGTTTCGGGTACAAAAGTCTATAAGCATATTGTTTCTCTTCAGGTAATTTTAATGTTAACCGTCTGTTTACATATTTAATTAATTTTAATTAAAGATTACATCCTGCTTGAATATTTAGTAAACTCAATATATCCAGCTAGCACAACCTTTCGGTAAAGTGTCGGAAATGTATCATCCGGTTACTGACACTGCCGGCAAATATCAGATACACTGAAGAGCCAAAAAACCAGAACACCTGCCTAATATCGTGTAGGGCCCCCCGGGCACGCAGAAGTGCTGCAACACGACGTGGCATGGACTCAACTAATGCTTGAAGGTATGCAGGAGGCAAATCACACCATGAATCCAGTAGGGCAGTCAACAAATCCAATCTGCTCCAATTTGGAAAGGGTTTCACGTCTGTCACGTTTAATGATTCTCGTCAGTCGTCGTTTGTCCCGTTCTTTCACGATCTTTTTCTGGCCGCAGCGATGTCGAAGATGTGATGTTTTACCGGATTCCCGATATTCACGTTACACTCGTGAAATTGTCGTACGCGAACATCCAAATATTATCGCTACATCTGAGACGCTATGTCCCATCTCTCGTGCGCCGACTATAACACCACGTTCAAACTCACTTAAGTCTTGATAGCCTGCCATTGTAGGAGCAGTAACTGATCTAGCTGTCTACCGCATTGCGTTCCTCTGATTGGTTCCATACCTCTGTCATTAGCATACGCACGCCTATACCAGTTTTTTTCGGCTCTCCAGTATATATTCAAGGAAATAGCAAGGTGTTAATGGAAGACTTTTTTTTTAGACAGAATGTTAGTCATTTTGATAAAGACAATTGCCCAGTTTTTATACATAATAAAAGATGTATATAACACTATTTAGGTCGGCCATATAACACACAGCCAACTAATTACCGACATCTTAAAGAAAATTCTGGGCTGATTCCGACTTAGTATCTTCGCCTATTCACTAATCTAGTAAAACTCAAATTGATTCAGGCCAAGCATCGTTTAAAGAGAAGACCAATTATAACAACTAAGGTGTTAGTGTGATGTCTTCTTGCCCTATTACCCATCGGCAAGTGGAGAGAATATGTTAAAATACAGTTATCTCAGTGTCATGATATTTAAGACGTATTTTTTATATTAACGTTAAAGGCAATGGTCCAGAGTATTGTTTATGAAAACGGATCGAATTCACACTCATTATGTCGGCCTGANTAAAATTAACGTTAAAGGCAATTGTCCAGAATATTGTTTATGAAAACGGATCGAATTCACACTCATTATGTCGGCCTGATGACACGCAGCCACATAATCACTGTCATCTTAAAAATTAATTCTTTGTTGATTCCAACACAGTATATTTGCCTTATCAGTACCCATTACCCTCTAATTGATTCTGTCCCATAACCGTTTAAAAGACAAGACTCGTTAAAACAATAAAGATGTTTTTCATATTTATTTTTACCATACAAATTATCGGCAAGTATTGTAGATATGCAAGAAGATAGCTAGCTGTTAATGANGCCAGGGTGAAGAAGGTGGCTCTGTCTGTATTTTGTGATGATAAATGGATATCACCGAAATGATCCGCACGACACTTAATATCTAGATATTAATTTTACACCCACATACATTATATCACAGGAAAGTTGTAAATATGTTATGTATATCATGGACGAGAAGGAAATGTCCAACCAAAATTGTATGAAACACTATATAATATAAGTCCATCATATATCCACACACTATCTCTGTGTTGGTATTTGTAAATAACTACGTATGTTAAATGACAAAGGAATGTATTTAATGTATCTATAACCTCCCATAACAAACAATGTTTAATATATACATATGTATAATGATATACAAATAATTAAATATATATAAATGATTTACAAAAATATTGTGTTTTCAAAAAAATATTATTTTAATCGTGTGTAACATGAAGGAGAAGGTAATCATGATGAGGGAAGTGTAGCGCCGTATATCGTATATAGCCTACACAAAATATTTATATTCGTAAATGTTTATTTTGCAATCATGTTTTATATACACTTAAATATAAATTTATGTGTGTCATATAAATTCTTCCAACTATTTAGTCACGTGATAATACAGATATAGCAGCCTCTGTAGCACCCCATCTCACAGGTAACTGCTACTTTTGTACAATATGCATGAAGTTGAGACAACATGATAAAAGGGGTAGATTACATGTCTATAGTTTAGTCAAATGATACGAAAGTTTATTCGAGATAACATAAATACTGTATTTGCTGTGACTCTTCTCGGAAAGTGAAGAACTTGTTCATTTTGTTGACATTGGTTTGGCTAAAGGTGATCTATTTTAACATTAGGCCTGTATTGTTTGTACATGTGTTATACATTAAAGATGNGCTCATCTTGATGACATTGGTTTGGCTAAAGGTGATCTATTTTAACATTAGGCCTGTATTGTTTGTACATGTGTTATACATTAAAGATGTGAAATAATTAAGTGATTTATGTTCCATTAATATTTCGAGTAGAAAACAAACAAAGAAAAAAATTATTTCAACAATAAGTTTTTGTTTGCAAGCAACACAACAAACGAGTATTAAATAATAAGTGTTTTTTAATTATTTATAACACTACCTCTGCTATTTATTTGTGTCATTGAATAGTAATTATTACTTTATAGAATCAGCCAATTACACATGTAAGATAATACTGGACTGTCGACTCAAAGTTCTTAATATCGCATCCCGCACTCGAAAAACAAAATGTGTTGATATGATATAAGGAGTTTAACAGTAGACATAGGGGTATATGATGAAATGAAAATATCATTTCTTAACATTGTAAATCGAAAATGCAAATCATTCTACATGGCCCTACCGCTTATCGGAGGACATCCAGCTCTCACAGACACGGCATCACGGCGACCTCAAGCCGCCACAGATTCAACAACTTGGCGACATCTAGTCTTCGCGGACCCAGCATCTTGGCGACATACAATCGCGACAGACCCGTCATAAGTTAGGCATCCGTTTTGTATCACACCGGTTCCAATACGGTGTGTTTTCGACACTGTCAGTAAACATTTAGCCGACAGTCCATATTTATATTGGTCCGGCCCCGGCATAATACATGGGGCCATCTTGTGCTGGTCGAACTTAGTCGGCTAGCTATTACTGGTTTGGTTCTAGCCTGTATGTTTCGTGCATGCTGGGTTTTNGACTACCTATTACTGGTTTGGTTCTAGCCTGTATGTTTCGTGCATGCTGGGTTTTATTTCATGTACCTACCCATTTTATTAGAAGTATTCACTGAAAGTAATTTTATTGTCTTATTAGAGGTGTTATTAATAATCCGACCGCAAAGGAATCATGTTTTTTTTCCTGTGAAGTAATTTGTTCATCCCGTTTGGTACATCTTTGCTAAAGGCGGCCTTCTTGGATGCTTTTAAAAATTGCTTAAATATTTCGATTACCCTATGAAATTGTAATTATCGTTTCACTGCATTATCCTAAAGTTAAGGAAGCAGTATGAGCAGCCAGGGATTAGTTCTTAAGCATGGAAGGAGGCAGAGCATACTAAGAAGAGTTTCTTGAACATTTAAATTAGATTTATGAGTGGTTAAACACGCGATTTTTTTTAGAAAAATATCCAGATTGATGCAATAATAATAAGCGGCTGTAATTACCTCGGCTTGCACGCTCTGTGATAATGAAACCCGAAGGCGAATAAGATATTTTAATTTTGTTAAACTTTGAGATATTTGTGGAACTTTGGAACAATTCTGATTTTCCCAGTAGTCAGAGAAAACTTTTGTTCGTGAAGCTGGTGCATCTAAAACAATAATAGTTCATTTTTACCACCAATTTGCCTCTGAATAAAATAACAATGCAAATAAAGGACTAACTAGTACAAGGTTACTGCATTCGGAACAGTTTACTGAGTTGTAATAAATGTATTTTAACAGAGACGTGAATAACATTAGTGAGAATCCTGAAGGTTATTTATGTAAGTAATTAATTTAATCAAGACAAAGTAATTTTCATTCATCCCGCTTCCCTTTTAATACATGTTGTACCGGATGTCTATTACCAAGTTTATTCTTGTAACAGTTTTAAATATATACAAGAGCAGTGTTTATTTATTTATTTTCAACTTATTTGCATAAATAATTTATTCTAAAAAAAATCCATTCAATTGACTATAGCTTGAGCATTGTCATAATAAATTTATTTCTTCATAGTAATTTCCCAAGTTTTATTACAAGCTGATTTGAGAAAGGTAATGACTTGAGAAATGCTTTGTCGTTTTACCTGTATTCATTCTCGAGGTGAAGTGTTGTCTTGCAGCTATGTTTTATGGAATTTCGCTGAGTCGTACGCAAACTGCACATGTTTTTTATAGCTGAGCCAACCCAAGCAAAATTAATATTTCGATAAATAAATCTGCTACTTCCTATAGTTATAAGTATGTTAAACAGATTCAAGTTTCCATAGTACAAGTTATTGCCAATGCCTTGATGATGAGGACATGAAGTGCAGCGTCTAGTCATAGCTCGTTCTAATAGCAGCATGCCCGCTAATATGTCTCATGAAGCGTTCATATATTCTTGTTGTTATGTTCACAGATCCGCCGCCGCCTTCTTATGACACACATAATTCCTGAATGAGGAGTTGTAGTTAGAATTCTGAAGTCAGCCAGCACTGATGGCCAGTGACAGTAGTTCTCACGCACTTCTGGCAGCGCCGTGAGCGAGACTAGAATCTCTACTGACAACGAGCTGTTTGCTGGACTTCGGGTGGCAAAGCAGCGCAGTGCATACGTAATTGAAGATATGCTTGCAAAAAATTAAGTAACATCTACAAAGTAAACTTATTATTGTAAGTGAAACTATCGTTTTAGATTATATACTGAGAAAACATCGTATACAAATAATATTAGTATTTTCTATTGCAGTTATATTTGACTCTGGTTATTTATGTAAACATTTTATTTAAAATAGTTCGTAATTCTTAATTTAAGACTGGAAATAATAACTGGAATTTATTTAATTCTTTATTAATTTGGATGTTGAACATTACAAACTATGAATGCACATAAAAGTACAAATATTTGCCAGCCACTGATGCTGTTTCCTTAACAGTCGACCAAATCTGATGAACTGTCAGTAGAACTGGAAGGAGGGTCCATGCCACCTGTATTCAGGGAGAGAGAAAGCGGCATACTTCGTGGGCTATTGTGCATCTCTCAACAGCCAGAACACGTCGAGGAGAGCTGCTAGTCGTAACTCTTCGCCTGGAATGTACATGTTTACTGAACCTCGTCAATGATTCATGAAATTATTCCAGATTAAACATTATTTTCAAATGTGGTAAAATAAAGTACAAAATTTTTATCTTTGAAAGATGACCGTTAAAAATAATAGGGATTACAGCAATACGAAAAAAAAAGTTTATTTGAACTCTCCTACAAATATATTTAATCTGCAAGATTGAATTAAATAAAACAAACAAGTATCGCATTGCCGGTATCACATCACATTGCCAGTAAACCAGTATTTTATATAGTATCCAATTTACATACTTNCTATTGACATACTTTTTTCTATAATTAATTTTTTATCTTTGTCTAACTCTGCCGTTTTTCTAAGTAGTGACAATGGCGGATGTACTTTTCTGACAAGACGGGAAACGGGCTCTATTCCTGACGGGGCTATAAGATGACTTTCGCCTTTGGGGAACTTGAAGGGCGTTGCTATTGACCTGTGTGTTTTCTCTACGCACTACCACCGTCTCTACATTTCTACTTCATGGTTGCTCCATATCTGTATCTCCTTTAACACAGGGGCAAGGATTAAATATGTTATCCCTCTTATTTTATCCAGAATGATTTTTGCAAAATATGTTAACATTGTTTTGGTTTTACTTCAAACAAGCCCAGATAATAATTCAAACATTTTTCTGGAATTGAGATAGGCTATGAAATCAAGTTTACGTCTAATTAAACAAAGGCTTCGTTTTTTTTGCAGCAGTCTGTAGCGTATCGTAATATTTGTACATGGTAATATTTGATATTGCACGTGCTCTTTACTATTTAGGCAAAAATGAATCGCAGGATTACTCACCACGGAAAATATAAGAATTTTGTAAAACTACCTGACTTATTTAAGGCTTTTTTTCGTATTATGTCGGTATTTTCCACTTAATTCTACCATTTTTAAGGACTTCAGAATCTTGAAAGTTTTCGAAAGACGGAATGTTGACAATGTTTCAATCTGGTTGGATACGTGGATAGGAATTACGTAAGAGTGTACATCCATTCTACTATCTTACTGANAGGAATTACGTAAGAGTGTACATCCATTCTACTATCTTACTGAAGACTGTTCATTGTTAACTGAGCACTTTTGAAATCAACGTTTGAAAAACCCCACTTCACACTAACTTGTATACGACCAGCAAAGTTGGTAACGATGCAGGGAAAGTAGTTTAAAGTTTTTTTTACGTTGAATTAAAATTGTTGGTTAAATATTTGTGAGTACTGAATCTACTTGATTTTTCTTCCTGTTTTAATGTATTGAAGTGTAAAAAATCAGCAAATTAGTAAAATATATAATTTTCTAATAATGTCATTGTTTTACTTGGCCGATGCATGAGTAAAGTGACAAGGCGTATGACATTGATAATTTTACATATGGTGGAAGAAAAAAAACGATCATACAAGTAGATCTTAAGCAAGGCTTTCAAAAGTTCTGAGATTACCGTGAACAGTCTATAAGCTGCCTATTCAAACTGAATGTCGTCGAAGTGAAACATCACTGCCACATCCAATATTGAGTTGAAATATTTGATCGGTGTTTTACAGTGAGGTCTTAAGTGATGGTTAGAGAGAAGCAAGGGAAGATAAAGTAGCGGGGGAAAACAAGAACAGGGGTGATGGCATTACCCAAGAATACCCGTCGACCAATATAAAATATATTATNCGGGGGAAAACAAGAACAGGGGTGATGGCATTACCCAAGAATACCCGTCGACCAATATAAAATATATTATTGCCATGCACGTTCACTGATAAAAATTCAAATTTTATGTTTCGTTCTGAAGGACGTAATTGCATGATTTATTTTGCACGCATTAAGTTTCAACGTTGATATGGTTTCAGAGATGTGCGATGTTTGTACATCTTTGTCTATTCTTTTATTTTCTGATGTTCTACAAAATATAACCGATGACATTACTGACATTACAAACAGGCTGGTAGTGCATTGTTTCCTGAAGCGCAACTTATCTTTTACAACAACCAATCGTTTCAAGATACACTCATTTGCAAAAAAAATTTATCACAACGAACGAACCGCGCGAGTACTAGAAAGGTTGCTGCGCTCTATCGTCAGAGCTCGACATGTGTCCTATTTGCGTTTAATACGGCTTGATAGCGCGGATGTGCCACTGAGAGACAAACAAGTATTTTCACCTTTCATAGCTGCAAGACACCGAATAAGACAAGAGTAGCGGTGTGAACCACAGAACCAAGTTCAGTGAACACGCAGCATGCCCCGACGGCGCATTCAACAAGCCTTTTTCCAGGTGGATGTGTTTGAGAAATGCAACATCGTCTGCTTCCGAGTAGCGGGTTCAAAATTGCAGTACAATGCTGGCCACTTGAACCGTTCTGCCTATACTGTGAGTTGGTGTTGGACGCAGTGCGAACAGTAGGGTACACACACCCTTCAAGAAGACTTGGGTTGACCTTGCGAACCACCAGCATGGAGGATCGTTCCATCGTTCGACCGGCAGTAAACACTCAACAGGCTTCGCTGCGCACCATCTAGGGACATGTCATGACAGCTGGGGATACGGCTGTGTCCACCAGCACCATATAGAGACGGCTAGCAGAGCGGTATCCGTCGTAACGGCGTTTCTTACGACATCTGCTATTACGACTTGAGCATTGCAGAGCATTTGCGACCTCTGCCGTGAACGGGCAGCATGGCAGCTTGAGGATTGGCGACGAGTGATGTTCAGCGAGGAGTCACGATTTTGTCTGGACATAGACGACCATCGTATTCGAGCCTGGAGACGTCCTGGTCAGCGCTGTGATCCACACTTCATTGTAGAGCGGCACATCGCCCCAACAAGAGGTGTCATGGCTGGGGTACCATTTCTTACGATTTCCGCATTCCACTGGTGGCGATCGAAGTAACCCTGACTAACTTGGTGATACTTCCAGGGAATTCTGGTTCTATGTGCGCTCCTCTTCCTTTACACTTTGAAACCCCCATTTTCCAGCTGGATAATGCCCGCACTCACACAGCACGGGTATGTCTGACCAGCCTTAGTGATGGCAACATTCTTTCTTGGTGGCCGGGAATGTCTCAAGATCTCTCTCCCATCGAGAACGTTTGGGACCAGATCGGACAGCAACTTTGGCCAACGGCAGCTATGACGGATCTGGGGGGTCAGTTGCGCTATTTGGGTAGCATCTTCCTCATGTGAACATCCGACGTCTGTATGCCTCTAAGCCTGACCGTATCGCCACCTGTCTTCGTGCTACGGGTTGTCCAACACCATACTAAGAGCATCCTGCAAGTATTGAGACCTTGCAGGAACCCGGGGCACAACAGGGTACCGGAGCAGAATGAAGTTCGAAGTTTTTCGGTGTCAAGGAGGTGCTTCCAGCGAGCGGCAATAAGTAGAACTAGACCAACCTGTTGCTGCTCACCTACGGCAGCCATGTTAGTATAGTTTTCTCGAGTGACGGTGCGTGAAGTGAAGCACTGGATGGATGACTGCTGAGTCATTTTTTGTATGGTTTCGAAAATTTGAGGAATTTTCTAAGGCATCAAAATATTTCCCAGTTCTTCTTATGTTAGATGGCCACTTAACACATACCAAGAACCTTGAGGTTATATACTACGCGAGGGAGAGTGGCGTTTCGTTGCTATGTCTACCACCACATTGTTCTCACAGACTTCAGCCACTTGATGTTTCTTTTATGAAGCCTTTAAGTCTTCATTACAGCGATGAGCTTCGAAAATGGCTACGAAGCAACCCAGGGAAAGTCGTAACTCTCTTTCAAATTTCAACGCTTTTTGGATCAGCTTTTATCCAAAGCGCAACAATGAAAACTGCTATTGATGGTTTCCAAGCTACAGGAATATGGCCAACTGACCCATCCATATTCACCGACGCTGATTTTCTCCCAGCAGACACAACTGACATCGGACTTGGTAGGCCTTCAAGTGAAGAGGTGATCATATCTGTAGCTGAACAATTGGAATTACCTTCGCCTACCACACCAGTTAAAAAAGACATTCCTATAAGGTTGGATGATAAAGTTGGCGAGGTTTCAGCCAACTCTAATGATGACACGCCGACTAAGAAGGTCCGATTTAATGAGGCTAATTGTGCCACTCCTTAGTGCTCTTGGATGACAACTGACAACAGGGCCTCTTCATTTCATGTTTCACCTGAAATTCTAATGCCTATCCCAAAAGTTAAAGTAAGTGCTAAAAGAACGAATCGGAAGAGGGGGAAGACTTCTGTATTAACAGATTCCCCAAACAAAAAAGAGTTGGAAGCCGCTATTAAGGAAAAAAAAGGCTAAGAACTTTGCCAAAGAAGAAAGAGCAAGGATACAACTATTAAAGAAAGTTAATAAAATTAAGAATGGAAAAAACAAATGAAAGTGCCTGAAGATAAATGGAAAAATGAAGGAGCTGAAGAGATAACCCAAAACTAACGAGAGTGATTCTGAGGATTCTTCTGACTGTGAATGTTTATATTGCGGTGAATTTTACTCAAAGTCAGTTGAAGGTTGGGTCGCTTGATCCATGTGCAAAAAATAGGCACACAATTCCTGTGCGGCAATAGATAGCGAAGATGATGAGGCTGTCCAAGTGCGTGAATTTTGTGAATAGGCTTAAGAAAAGGACACAATCAATGAAAACTGTAATTAAACCTTTATAGTCACATAAAAGTAAACAAATATAGAGCAAACTTATTATTTCTGAACTTCCACTAGTTTTATATGTTTTTATAATTACTTGTCATTACCACCCCTTTCTGCCCCATGCTCGGGGCAGAACGGGGCACATGACATAATTTTATTTTTTTTTAATAAAATAGGTTTTTTTTGTTTTCTTACAATATTATTGTATTTTTGTGATTGTTGTGCATATTGTAGGTTGCAATGATGTGTTTATGGGTTTTGTACAAGAGAGCTATTAGGCTATTAGATTTATGTCTTCGTGTAGCATACGAACGAATTCGCGATAGTAAAAAACACACTGCACTTAATTGGAGGAAAGTAGCACGCAAATCCTCAAAGTTAATTTTTTCAAATCGATGATTTAAAACTTACAAAGACTTGTTCTCGGAACCTGACAAATTTGTGCTAGCAATAACTAATCGCCACTTCCTTCCCGGCGATGCACTGACCTAAGAAATTAAGGAAAGTTAATTGAAGCAACTAACATTTTTGTTGGAGTGGTACAGCGAAGAGTGCAATATTATCAAACCGAAGTGTCAAACTAACTGGTTGTTAAAGATATTGGTAAATTTAGAGAAATAGTATTATGTTATTTAGTATATGTTCAATTATATAAGAAATTGTACCGGAAAAACTAAATAACATGAAATATGCTTTACACACAGGCCCCAGTTGTATGGGTTTCAGGTTTTGTAGACCATAGCTGAAGCAGGACTTGATGCCCACAATAGTCGAGGAAGATGTTTTTTTATTCGATGAAAATATCGAAGGAAGAACACATTGCTGTTCTGTGAATGGATTTATGTGTAATGTTCGCCCTTAGCATCCCTCCCACTACATGAGATATTTTATGTGCGCTAGTTACGGCCCATCCACTTTATCCACCCCTGATATTTCAAAACTGGCATTTGTGTTGAATATCATGGCAAGAGGAGTTTCAATGAAGTGTCAATCTCTCATCAGTATATTATGAGTGTTACTGACATTAATTTATTTGCTGATTTATTCCCTGGTCAACATACAAAACACACATTTCTTTTGCTGTGTATGGGCCTAATTGCACATGGAATACTTAAAATTATTAAATGAATATTTTCTCAGAGGGGCCACTCTTACCTGCAAAGTGACCCAGACATTGTAGCATTCGAGAAACAACCGACAAATCAGACTGAATACACCCCTCGTTATTTGTTCTAATCATAAGCCATACTATCAAAAATGCCTCCGTAAAGATTGTAGAGCCAAATGGAATCAATGGTTTAAAAGAAGAGAAACCGCATTTTTTTCAAATCTCTGGTTATTTTGTGCTGATAAGTAGTCAAAATGTACCAAGAAATGTGAGAAAACATTTCCCACCATCTGGCTTCAAATAATTCAGATATCATACTGGCAACATAGGCACAGTCAGTGCTATAGCAACCACATAGTTACTCGCATGTCTGTCTCTCAAATTTTAAAGTGTTTTCAAAACGGCCACACTATCAAGCTCAGCACTCTACTCTACTTATCAATAATTCCCAAACTCACAGTTTCTCCTAGACGCTGGGAGTCGGCAACTCTCACCTCCTGAACGTCACAGCGCACTAAGAGTTGTCACGCCGGCCCAGCTGGTCGCCTTGTTCCACCCCACGTCGTGTGTTCTCCCCAACAACTCGCTCCACTCCCCGCGAGCAAGAAACACCTCACATTCAGCGATGCACAGTGGCAATTATCCTTACATCCTTTCAACTCACTGTTCAGAAAACTTAAAATATACAAACAAGTGCCAAACTTTTTCCTACAAAAATTGAGAATTTTCATTTATAGAAATATGGCATTTATATTTTTAACAAGTAAAATATGTACACATTTTAGGCTATGATCACTTTAAAAATTAACGGCTTCGTCTCATAACGTAACAACTTTCACGGCTAGTTTAGTCATAGTCTTCTAAATCACTATAAGTAATATTTTTAAAACATTAACAATGTTTGTAAACCAGTTAACACAAATGTACTAAAACCATTACAAACTTTCTAGTCTTATTATTTACTCATTCTAGGTTGAAAATGCTTGACGATCATAACAATATCCTTATTTATAACATATTATTTAAGAGCGTTTTTTCATAAACACTCGGAGTTCCCCAGATATTTACTATTTTTACATGGACCGCAAAGTTTTGACTTATCTTGGAACTTACATGTGCTCCTTTATTACTAAACTTACTTTACCTGACGGAAAACAACCATATATCCAACTTTAAAATTGTTACACATTCTATTTTGATTGTATTTGCGAAAAAAATGTCCACAGTTGCAATTAAATTTCGGTAAGATTTATTCGACTATTCTTCCAGCACACGGGTACTCTTAGTGTCGGTATTACTCGAATATTCAGTAGAGAACGCGGCAGACTTCTAACCACATTTTTTTTGCTCTGGATAAACTAGGAATCAGAATGAAAAGCATATTTCTAACAAGGTTTAAAAACGTAAATATTTATTCCATTTTTGTTGCTTATTATGGTGAAAATTGTTAAGGCAGCTCTAACATATGTTTTGTATCATTTCGACGAGATAAAAGCAAGGATGGTATGGTCTGGTCGTAGCATAATAAATACCTCCAGAAACCACATTTTTGAACATCTCAGATTCAAATTGCTTCGCGTTATCAGACACTTAAATTTCAGTTAAGCCCTATTAATATGTCCTTGTGATATTGTAACTTACCACAGAAAGAACATTAAAACAAATTTTCTTAACTCCAAAATTAAAATTAGCACATCTTTACTCCCATTTTTCTATCTTAATAGTGTCCAGAAACACGTTTCTACTTAATAACAATTAAACTAACTGACATTTTTGCATGATCTCATACAGACCAAAATATCAATGAAAACAATTAAATTTCATTCGTTTTTGCGTTTTTAGCACTTGTGAGTGACCCCACAACTATGAATAAAGAAATTACTTGAGATATATTGGCCTCATTTATTTTGGAACATTGATGTTAAGTATTTGCACATTGTTCTACTGTATATTGTAAAACGTCGTTTTAACTATTTTGTCGAGTAACACATTTACTTTTATTAGTAATTTGCTGAACATCTGAATCCTTTGTTTTATATTCAACTGTATTTATACGCAATTCAGGAACTATGTCATAATGTCACATTCTAGGAACGATACCTCGCCAACTTTCTCGTCAGTTTCTATTTCTACCACACACATAAATTAATTAGAGTTATGTATAAGTGAAAGTGAATCAGAATAATGTTAGCTATGTAACGTTACGCAAGAAAAAATTGTGTTTAGTGATGTGCGGATATTTTATAGGATCCGCGTACGGCGCTAGACGTAACGGCTTCAACTATACGTGAAAGATGTAAAGACTCGCGTAAAGGTGTGGAGACTGAATATGGTGTAGATACATATGTGTGACAGAAAAACACTCATAAATAACACTACAAAACTCAATTACTAAATAACAGGAAATATCACTATGAAATATTTCTACTTTCTGCTGGTAATCATAATTCAGCAGAGGCGTTTCAAGCGAAGTGTGAAATTTAATTAGTATCCATTTCACCTAATTATTTCCGACATGAAATGCAAACAATATTTAATTTGTGGCTTCAGCAACACTACCCGATCTCGTGTCTGATATGTTCCATTAACTTTATGGCAGGCAATTAACAAATTTTAAATTTCCAGAAGAAAAATTAATTAATTTGTCTCTCTTCTCCAGACTCCAGACTCCACTTCAAGTTGAAAAAAAATCGTCTCTGCTCCTTAGAAAAATAATAATTCGTTGACTTAGCTGACTATAAACTAATGTGAAGAAATCTGGACGTTGTAGAAGGTCTGGGCGATCACGTGCTTTCCTACTTAAGCTCTCGGGACTATAGTGCTCTTGCAGTGCCAGCACATGTAAGCACACCGCGGTAGTTACACCTAATTATGCATATGAACTTACAGGGGCGGCGACTAATACATGCCTGCTTCTTCCTATTCTTGCTCTCGCGTCTTCGTCTCCTTCAAGACGGCCTGTTACAGCTGCGAACTCCTGTCCTTATATTAAAACTAAATTAAAAATCCATGTGGGCTGAATCCACGTGGGTCAGCGTCCTGTCGTCGTAAAACAATAAAGTTAACATTCTCATTCCAAAAACTTGATTAAATAACAACGTCGAAAACTGACCAATCATGAGAGTGCTAGAGGCAAGAATTAATTATCACGCCACTTTGTCACCATGGCCAAAAATCAACAACTGCTCAGAAACTAGGGCCTTCTGAACACATTAAAAAACAACAGACTGCAAAGAAATATAAATGTGTTGCAAAACCAAAAAAAACATGAAAATTATTAATGAGCATAATTAATGTGTAAAAGAGAAATAATATACGTGGAATCAGATTACGTGTTGAAAAAAACATTAAAGAGTAAATAATTATTAATATGGCCCAAATTTACTACGTTTCAGCTTTACATTTCATGTGTTTATTCTTAAAGTTAATATCGTGAATCATCTGCTACGTAAAAANGCTTTGGTTTTTTTTTTTTTTTTTTTTTGTGTGAAACAAAATCGCTATTAAAGCGTTCTAAAACAAATACGCATGTCATTACATCCTTATTTTATGCACTGTGCATAATTTTTCCATTTATAGAGATGGTTTTGCTCACGTAAGCAATAGACTTTAACTCGTTCTTGTATTCTTATAGCGATAAAGACCACAAAGCCAAACTTAAACCATCCGCTTCGAGAACAATTCGTTTAGAAAAAGCCGGTACAACAAACAAGGATGGTGAGGGGAAGCATACTTCAGAATTTTTTAAAGCTATTTTTAATTTTCCCTTCCCTCCTTCTTTTCTAACTTACTAAGGGGCACACACAACTCTACATAACCTTCTATAAACTTCGCAGAAGGTAATATCATGCCACAAAAATTATCCTTATTGATATCATTGTGTTCAGGAAAATATCTTTTAAAGTAATCTGCTCGATAATAAGAATTTGACCATTTCATAATAAGCACCTCCGAAATTGTATCCCCAGTCGGCCCCAACATGTCTTCTCAGTGTTAACCTTAAAACCAGCTTGTCATAACTTTCCTTCAACAAATCTAACAAGATTTTATATTCTGCTCAAAGTATTTTATAAAAACACCAATTATATTTACAAAAGGTTTTTAAAAATTTTAAAGTGATATTCGTCAATAACCTTTATAACATCCTTGATACAACTTTTCCTCAATAAGTTACCCTAAATGGTATTCTGATA
The DNA here is from genome assembly GCA_002778355.1 of Clitarchus hookeri. Lineage (NCBI taxonomy): Eukaryota > Metazoa > Arthropoda > Insecta > Phasmatodea > Phasmatidae > Clitarchus > Clitarchus hookeri. The sequence continues at coordinate 964,883 of NQII01000325.1, read as the reverse complement.
CATTCTGAATGGCTCCATTGGGTCGTAAACGCCACATATTGTCTGCTCTCAGGTCGCAACACACTTTGATGATAATCTAAAGCACATCTATATTTACCTAAATCCTATTCTTTAATATAAATTCCGATCAATGGTAAGTTGAAGTAGTCGGTGTAATTATAGCTTCTGATCTGAAATCACCAACGATATTACTAAAAGCCTGTAATTTGGAACGTGAACACTTATAAAGCGTAGAGCGCGCCAGTTTATCGCTGTTGCCAGAATTTTGTAAGCCATTATCCCACACTTGCTCAACCGAATGTTAATAATTACGTCCCCCAAAAACCCGTACCAGTTCATTAATTTATATGTAATTTATCTGATTGTATTTCTTTGAAATTCCTATAATTATTGCAAATTAATGTTATCCCTTTCGGGAACTTTCCCAAAACAATGTGTGAATCTAGCTAGATCAAAGCAAGTTTCAAAATCATTTTATTTCAATTTACTATGAATGGGATTCAACCAAGTAGGTTATATAAAGTTAAAAATCTGGAGAGGCCTTGCTGCTGGGCTGCACGTCGTACCAGTTGAAGGCACGGAGTGTAACTTAATCCACTTACTCAGTACAGGGAAAAAGCTGACAAGGGAATAATGCACTGGAAGTGCGCGAAAAAACTGTAAACTTATCACGCCGTTTCTCAAAAACCACTCATTCAAACCACATTTTTTATGTGTTGTGACGCACATTCTCTTTCTTGCCATCACTGAACAGTGATTTATTAGAAATATCGTAAAAAAGGTAAAAATAAATATATTTATCAAAAAATTTGTTTTAATTTCGGTAAATTTGCAATACAAAGTGTAATATATATAAATGTATTTTGTTTGAAGAGAAAGATGTAGAATGAAAACATATAAAATTTAGAGAAGGAAAGTAAATTTACGTCAAGATAGCCGCTTTGTTGTAGGTGGCATGGTTTTTATGTAATGGGTTGATAAGTTTATAGGAGTTTGTGTCTGAAGTGAATTATCAGGCATCGAATTTAGTCATCAAACACGATATGTGTTAACAATATTGCAATCAGTTGGCATGGGTTCAATTTTCTGCAGGGTTATGAATATTGAATATATCTCACGACTTACTACTGAACCTTTCGCTCTAGTTGTAAAACCAGTGTGTAAGCGCAGGTTTTAATAGCTGTAGCATTTTGAGTTGTTTAATGTAATATAATGTATATTTTATTTATTTTGTTTCCAAATGATTGTACTGTAATATTGAAAAATTTTACTTTAAGGTTACCTTTTGGAATATAAATATGTATTCTACACTACAGGTTGGTTTAAACAGAGGAGAAAGAAACTCATATAAGAAATAATTTAAAACTGACTAAAATGAAATGACAATTCACAGTAACGAAAACAAAATTTCAGTTTCATTGAAGTTTAGTCAAAAAATAAAACAAATAACTGTATGGACAAGAGGAAAGTGGTCACTTAGTTAATTGTTAATCATGTAGATAAATTTGACGAAACAATTTGTAACTTTGACAGGTATATCGACAATACAATAAAGTCACAATAGTAAGACTATTTTAATAAAAAAAATTAGAAAGAAAATTATTTTAGGCTTCTGTAAAATTAGTAACTCCGAGATAATTATAGATACGATAGATACGGGAATTATAAATATGCAATACAGTTAAGAGTAGTAAATCTTATAGCCCATATTTAATATAACAATGTTTAAAATATTTATATTTAGATGTAAATGAGAAACACAATATATTTTTTTAAGAGATTTGCATTCTGCTCACTACAATTTNTTCACGACAATATTTTTTTTTTACTTTTATTCCGCTTGACATGGCAACAAAACAGTGGAGTAGCAAATAACGGATTTATGTTTTCCCATAGAACGTCTCATTTACAGTTTTTTTTTTTTTCCCTGTGGATACCCATAGCCAAACTATTGTTGTACGCATTTCACGCAATCACCATACTTGAGGACACACTTGGGGAAACTCATTTATTATTCGGTAATGCGTTTTGCTCTATTCCTCTTTCAACCCTGAACTGCCTTTACTCCCACCCCGACTAGGCCCTCTCCAGATGTTTACTATGTACCAACCCTGGGTTATCGCTGCCTTCAGATTCTAATTCATGCACTAACATGGATGAGCATCATCTATACATATTATAAAACTCAACCTCTCTGTCGGTCTACCTGTTAGTGCACTTATCACTCGAGAACCACGTATCCGATTTACGTGTTTTTTTGTTTATTTCATAGCTATGTTCTCTGGCCAGGTTTTAGTATATAATTTGTTACGTAAAGTAACATAATGAATAAGCAGTGACGATAATAATGAAGCTAGTCGGAAAAAGGTTTGCCGCCAGCGCGCTCTCTTGCAATACTCTGTCTTTACCGTTAAAGATGTAACAATATTATGTAGTAAATAATTGTGTAGAATAAAAAACCTAAACAAAACTCCGTGGTAGCATATATCTATCTATAACAGAAAAATACTAATAAGCGTTTTTACCATTTAATTCACAAGCAACATTCAATGACGAAGTTTTTCACCTTGCACTCATTGAAATTGAAAAGCAAGTGCAGACATTGTCAGAAAAGAGTATAAAAGTCATGGCATATTAATACCAGATAACATAGTAGATTCAACCGTCAACAATGACTAAATCAGGGAAACTTCATATAATATTTTATAATAGCACACCACCGCAACGCTTATTAGTATTTCTCTGTTATAGATAGATATATGCTACAGCGGAGATTTTTTCTAGGTCTTTTTATTCTACGCAATTTTTTATTACACGATATTGTTCGATCTTTAACGGTTTAGATAGCGTATTGCAACAGAGCGCGCTGGCGGAAAACAATTTTCCGACTTGATTCATTATTATCGTCACTAATTATTCCCTATGTTACATTACGCAACAAAATATATACTTAAAACTGGCCAGAGAAAATAGTTATGAATTTAAAAAAAAAACAGGTAAATCGGATAAGTGTTTCTCAAGTGATAAGCGCACTAACAGACAGACAGACAGACAGAGAGACGTTGCGTTTTATAATATGTGTAGAATATTAACAATAATTAAAATTCAACTATAATTTAAAAAATCATAAAAAATAAATCTGTAGTCCACGCGAGTGGAGCTGCGGGCACAGATAGTGAAATAATAAGCAAGTATTGAAGCTACAATGTGTTTACACGAGGAATTAGTTAAATACAAAATGAATAATTAGCTCACAAACCCTCAATACCATTTTAGCCTTTACTATTGTATTAAATACAGCTCCGTGTTAACTCTAGCAGTCTCATAGGATAATTGACAGTTTCAGATAAGCTATATCTAACTGCCTTGGTATAGCATCAAGCCACCACGCCCCGTCTCACAGCCTGGACCATGTATTCACTCACCGCTGGATAATTGTCTCAGCTACGCAGTACGCATCTTGATAGCGGCATCTCGCACACAGTCTTTGTCCGCAGCTCGTTGTCCTCCTCATGGCCGGCTGCACCTAAGGTCGTCGCACTTGTTGCGTGTTCGCCTTATATTTAGGCCGCCACACAGTCCTGATGTCGCCTTCTCTCAACACACGGCCTGACTACACGGCTCTCTGGCGCAGTCCTGTGGTATCCTTACTGGCCCCTATAAGCTGTACACGGCCTCTTCTGCTTCATTTAAAAAAAAACTGTATATAATATTACTTATCTAATAACTTACCTAACATTAATAAGTATATGAATACTTACGAATTTTAAAATATAAATTTTTAACACCATTTTACCTCATAACTTTTTCCATGGGCCACCATTAAACTGATTTCCGACTCTACATTCTGGACGCTTTTTATCAACATGCTTGCAGAATGTTTATTTACTTAACTGGGAATACCGTATTTACCGAAAAGGGCTTACATTTTTCCTCGCTGACCATTAAATAACACCTGCGAACATTTTACCACATCAAGAGTTCCTTGAATAACAAACTCTTAGGGCGCGCCTTTCTCATCTTGACCACAAAAATATTTTGCGTGTGTAAAATTCGTATTATTTGAAGTATTTATATTTTTATATATAATGTGGGGAAAGTATATTTGAAGGCAACTGTAACAAATCGTTTTTCTTAGTCCTCTAGATTTAAATCCATAATTTTTATTCTAGATAATTCAGTACACTTAGAATAGAAAATGGCCCTGAGTAGTAACATTCATAATATTATCAAAGTCAGTAGTCAGCTACTGCGGTTAAACCTCTTTATTAAGATACGTGTAAAATAACATTTCTGTATCCCCCTAGTAGTTATGTAAGTTATTTCTACGAGTATATATATATAATGAGAAATTTCCCATAAATTAAACCCCGAAAAATTGCTTGGTCCACAATACTCTGTAAGAACTCACTCAAACTTTCATGTCGCTTTAGAAACACACAAGTACGTGATCTTATAAAATACAGTTTAACCCTTATTCGAGGGGGGAATTTATTCAACATGTTTCTTAATATTTTCCAAATATTTCCCAATCATCTTTTTTTGAAAATCAAGAGCCAAGACGGTTTCCTTGGGAACAATTGCTTGAATTGCTTTCCCTTTCCACAATGTTCGGAATGAATTAACACCGATTAAAATATTAATTATATTTAAAATTTTATTTATTCAAAACATGTAATAAAAATCTAACACATATGATGGTATCCAAGGTCTAACACACTTCTCCCGGGATGGAAATACCTAGGCAGCAATTCTGCTAGCTGTCACTTTTTGTTACTCAGAACTAACCCTTATATAAGCAGGCAACTTCTTCTTAATGCGGAGCCACGGTGGTGTAGTAGTTAAACGACTCGCCTCCAACCTAGGTGAACCGGGTTCGATTCCCGGCTGGGACGCTACCACATTCTCGCATGTGGGTATCGTGCCGGATGATGCTGCTCCAAACTCACCTCGCTTCACCCTCATCGGCTCTCATCACGTCGATGTTAAGAGCCGCCTGAATCTCTTCACTCACTCGCTCTTCCTAATGGACAGATATCANATGCTGTTCCAAACTCACCTCGCTTCACCATCATCGGCTCTCGTCACCTCGATGTTAAGAGCCGCCTGAATCTCTTCACTCACTCGCTCTTCTTAATAGACAGATATCGTCTCTGCCACCTCGTGACACATTTCTTTCAGGCTTACAACCAACTCTTTCTTCCTAATTGCTATTATGAAACCCAAATCAAACACCAATTATACCAAATCGTAAAATCAAGAGGCACATGAGGCGAGATCCCCCCTTACATCCGTAATAAAGTGAAAAATCATGCCAGCTTCGACAAATGACAATTTCCATACACAAATAGGTTATTAATCACAATATAAAGGATCATGAGTTATCTACTACAATTTTGACAAAAATTCAGTAAGTGAAATTTGTAATGTTTTGTGTGTAACAGTGTAAAATTTTTGAAAAGAATTATGTAGATGCTATTTACAATCTTCCTCATAACATGTAAAAACACCAACACTGTTAACCTAATTTCTTAAAGGTTACGTTTGATTGTTGGTTTCGTTGATATTACATTTCATTTACATAAATCACATTTTGAACAGTTTTATCGATGACGATTAAATTAAAATTTCAAACTTCTGATTATTAATGTCATACACTTCACAACTGCTATGGAGATGAAGGAGATTTAATAATAATCACACTTAAAAGTTCTTAGCTTTATAATTTTAAAAAACCCTCGTCTTTCGATAACTATATTTAGTAGACAAAAAATACAAATTNAGTAAGCAAAAAATACAAATCCAAACATTTTTTGTTTGTTAAAATAGTTTAAAATTATAAATATATAGAAACGTTTTATCAGGAAATAAAATCCCTTTGCGAATATCCATGAAAATACATTGTTTTGTAATGAATTTTGCGTGAGGAAAAAACCAATGAATAATTATGACAAGAAATAAATTCAACACATTTTTAATGAATAAAGATTATACAAATTTAAAATATGGCAAATCGACTTCTTCGGTATTATCATATATTCCCAGTATTCCTAAAACATAACAAACAGATCGTGATTCATCCATTCACAAATCAATAAGTGCAGCACAAAATTTCTTAGAAAATGTTTTTTCGGTTAATTTCCCAACGAAGTAATCGGTATTCGATTTATATGTACATTAAAAGTTCTTACAATTAAGGTAAAATGAGTGTATCTGTTATTATAAAATTAATTAACACATTGTGTTAAGAATATGTATTAACTGGCACAGTAAATTACAATTCGTCGACTTAATTTAAAAAGTCCCTGCAGATTTATTCTATGGCCCTTCAAAAACAACTTAAACCAGTATAATACTAAATAAATATTCAACTGACATTGTGGGTCACATATATGCATATTTGATAGAATGTTATGAAAAATAAATGTATAATTATTGTACATTTCCTTGATGCAGTATCTTTAAATGAAAACATAATCAAAATGAAAAAAGAAGAACGATTGATTCCATACATTGTATCGCATGCACCGAATTGATGCTTGCAAAACTTTTTTTTATTAATGCGATTATATTTCCTCAATTCTCTATTCCAAAATGTACAAATTATTTACTTTGTGCAATATTACCGAAAAATTGTTTTTTAGGAAAATACGATTTTATAATGCCAAATTTACAATATAGAAAGTTTTATAGGTGAAATATTTTTCAATTAAAGAAAAACGTTTAAAGTCAAAGCAAGCAATAAAATTAATTTGATTGTTATTGTAACATTAACAATATTAATGTAAGTGGATAAGAGTAATAAACTAACCACAAATCATACATACTTAAATATATATTATACAATTTATAAATTATATATATTACATAAACAAATTTGCCGTGCCAATTAACATACCCTTACAAGAAATGCAATATGATTTAATGTAATATTGGAACATTCAATTAGGTTTCAATTCGAAAGCATTCGTGGAAGGTAAACATATTGAACTTGGGTCAAGTAACAACAAGGCATTCATGACACACAATCACTTTAAGAATGAACGTTAGAGGGGAGCAGAAAAAATATTCCACTACACCTCAAGTAGCAGTAGAGGCTACTGTACTACCTCGGCAACTAAGGCGCATCATTTAGTTAAGAAGAACCACTTTGCAGTAATGATAATTAGATTACACACTACCATTAACTGCAGTTTACCACATAGTCTGGAGTGCTAACAAATACAATTAATACCACGAAACCAGCAATACATGCTCGTATTGTGGAGAAAACATCCAGCAGACCCAAGCACTAACTCAGACGAGAAGCCATTTCACTTCTATGTGCGCAGCCTTCAATTCGAATTGCACAGCTTTTGTAGCAGGTACCACTCAAAGCAGCGACACCCTTTTAACCAAACTACTTTACGAAACCTCAACTAGACGTTGATGTTACTGGCACGTGTCCTTCTCCATTGCTGGTGCTCCAGTGCTGTCCTGCTGCATGGCTACTCAACTGCACTTCTTCTCAGACACGACTCCTAGCTGATATACAGCCAGGTATCACACTCTGCCAGGAACTATAACACAAACTTTATCAAAGTAGACATTGGTAGAACAACATTGTACAAGCACTGCCTCACAAGGTAAAATTACAAACATCTATTTTTATTGCAAATAAAAATATTTAAATACTACTATACAACCAATAAGTCATTTGGTAATCAAAAATACCTCAATTTAAGGCGCCGGTTGTGTTGGCCACTAACGTTATGACCAATGGCGGTGCCAGAAATGTAAATGCATTTCAGCGTTGTAGGCTAGTTCAATTCCGATCCACCTTCTGTCTTTTTGTGATTTGTTGTGTCTACTCCAAGTGAAATGGGACTGTTTAGACAGTATTTGCAGTTAGTTGTAAAAAAGCAGTATTTTGCTTTCGTATGGATGCAATGATTGCTACATCGTTTGGAACATATTCTGGAAAATCTGAAATATATAATAACATCGTTCAGGCTGANATGCAATGATTGCTACATCGTTTGGAACATATTCTGGAAAATCTGAAATATATAATAACATCGTTCAGGCTGAACTATAAGGGTTTTTTGTACTGCAAAACATTCTGCTGATATAAACCAAAGTAAATTTGCAGTCTGAGGAAGGTGATTACGCTGTAATGTAAGGGTAAGTTGTTTTGTAAACGAATCGTTTGTTAAAAATTTTGTTCATCACTGAGCCATACACAGGAGGTGTTTTTGAAATAGTTGACTTTAATGTGTAATTTCTAAAAGGTTTTTACCACACATGGATTTAGACGTGGAGCAACTGTTGCCGCCCGTGTTTGGGCAAAGTCACTTTCCAGTACCTGCAGTCCGATGCCATTCACGAAGCGTGGTTGAGCTTGTAGATCCAGGCATTCATCATGAAACAAAACACGCTTCAAATCAAACTCAAGATAAATATATACAGCGTGGTGCAGTTTAGTCGTGCCACTGCTGCAAGGAATATGTAGCCACGTCCGGATTAAAACGATAAATATTTACACTAGATGTTAAATTTTACCAACGGGAACGCATTAAAAATATTATGAACGATATAATATCAAAGCAGATAGCAGAAGCACAATCAAAAGAAAACACATTGTTTTGGCATTAATTATGGCATACAAAACAAACAAAGACATAATTGATACAAGAAGTACAAAATAACACTTGTTTGGCTACCAAAGATTATAAATATTAAAATATGGAGAATAGGCTTATCTCGTATTTTTCATCTCCTCCCAGTAAGTATACAACCCAAAAAGATAGCATTTAATCCATATACCTATAAATTATCACAGCACAAAATCTCATAGAAAAAGATTTCAGGTCAATCTTCCTAAGAAAGAACTGATGCAATTTGCATCTTAATTAAAATGTCTTACAATTCACTTACACGAAAGTAGAGAGAATAATATTATAATAAAATACAATTATATGACATAAACAATAAAGACATTTGTACACAGTCAATCAGGTTTACTCTATTCAATTCAAAATTGCCCTCATTTATTATTCTGTAGCCATTGAACGATAATAAAAAAAGAGCAAAACGCATATTTAACATTCAATAGTCATTGTAGATAAAACAATTCACATTATGAGAATGATTGAAACAGAGGTACNTATGTCATTAATTATGGCATACAAAACAAACAAAGACAAAATTGATACAAGAAGTACAAAATAACACTTGTTTGGCTACCAAAGATTATAAATATTAAAATATGGAGAATAGTCTTATCTCGTATTTTTAATCTGCTCCCAGTAAGTATACAACCCAAAAAGATAGCATTTAATCCATATACCTATAAATTATCACAGCACAAAATCTCATAGAAAAAGATTTCAGGTCAATCTTTCTAAGAAAGAACTGATGCAATTTGCACCTCAATTAAAATTTCTTACAATTCACTTACACGAAAGTAGAGAGAATAATATTATAATAAAATACAATTATATGACATAAACAATAAAGACATTTGTACACAGTCAATCAGGTTTACTCTATTCAATTCAAAATTGCCCTCATTTATTATTCTGTAGCCATTGAACGATAATAAAAAAAGAGCAAAACGCATATTTAACATTCAATAGTCATTGTAGATAAAACAATTCACATTATGAGAATGATTGAAACAGAGGTACGTTATAGTTATTGTGCCGTACTTTGNAAGAGCAAAACGCATATTTAACATTCAATTGTCATTGTAGATAAAACAATTCACATTATGAGAATGATTGAAACAGAGGTACGTTATAGTTATTGTGCTGTACTTTGGTGCAGTAACATTTAAAAAATAACGTAGTTATAATGGAAAACCAAAAAGCACTGATTCCAATCAATCCATCATACACACCAAATTACAACTTGCTAAAAAATATCCTTATTAATAGTGCAATTACATTTTCTAAATGCTCTATTTCAAATTGTACAAACAATGTTTATTGCGTATCTTTACCGATTATCATTTTAAAAATACAAATTAGCATAACACAATGTATTTAGCATTAATTTTGTATTACACGTATAATGTATACACAATCAAGAAAATCGTGTAGAGCCAAAGAACATAATTACTCTGCATTTACTTGGTTTTTTTAACATTTAGTAAAGAACATAAATATAAAGAGATCATTGCAATAAACTAACTAATCAAGCATATCTGTATAATAACCTTATCTATAATAAGAGACTTGACAAATTCGCGAGTTCAACGACCAGCAGGCTAGACTCTGCAGTGTTATGTACAAATAACAAATATTCTGATGTCAACTGCACATTGGTTGTCTGCTGTCACAGTGGAAGGCGACAATTGGACACCGTTCTCCAGGAGGTGCCGACCACCTTGTTGACCAATGGCTTAAGTTATATAAACGCACTTGTTTTGAATTCTAGTTTGTCCCAAAATGGATCCGCGAATTCTTTAGGTCTACATCTATAAAGTAAATAAAGTATTTTTTTTTTTACTTTTTATATGGTTTTTATGCACTGCCTCAGAATATATATTACAAACAATTACTTAATGTTGAAAAAAATAATTTTATAAATTATCGAATTCATGTTTTGTTTGGAAGTGAAATACAGAAATATGTTATACAGCTATGTCAAAGCATAATACTTGCACCGATGCTCCAATTAATCAATCAATATGGGGAAGAATATAAGCACACACAAGAATCCAAGGCACACTTTAAAAGTGAAAAAAAGAATTCCTCTAGTACAACACCTAACTAGAACGTCACAAATAATAACAAAAAATTCACTGAAAAATAAAATAATATCATTAACAAAAATCCAAACAAAAATTTTAAATACTTTTTTGTTTTATTCGTTTACAGCAATAAAAATGTTTAATTATTGTAATTTCATTATATTTTGTATTTGTTTTAATAAAATTATTCAAACATTCGCATCTTAATATTTTCTACAAACTGCTCAATCTAGTGGAAAGTTAATACCTATAGTAATACTATTAAGTTTTATATTTATATTCGAGAAGATTTGGATTTTATAATTCTACGCATAATTATATATATATAATTTCGGTTCACTAATTAAATTAAATTTAAACTATGCTGAGGTTGATAATACTAATATTTAAAAAAAATTTATTTTCAATTTTTTAGAGTATAGTTTTAAAATGAGGACAATCAATGGAAGCTGTTGATAATAATTAAATAACATCAGAAATGCAATGCTCCTTTAAGCTCTCCAGGTGAAATAATTTTTTTTTAATTGTGTAGTGTTTATCATACTTGTACTGTATAGTAAAGAATACAATGAGAATATCTATAATGTAAAACATTCAAATGGTTTCATCATATATAATAAACGAAGAATATGTAACCAATCGCAGAATTCTAACCATACAAATTCCTACAAAAAATTTGGAAAATTCGAAACCATACATTAGTGTCAATAAGTAACAAGTATTAATTAACTCAACCAGTCTGATATCAAAGATTGATTAATAATAAAATATTTTTATATCAGAAATTTAAATAAAAATGAATAAAAACTGATAAAAATAATAAACTTTATTATTATCATGTCTAAATTGGAAGTGGAGGAAGTATTTATCATTCTATCTTTAGTAGGAGACCAATGTAAAGTTATATGAAACAGCTATTTTGAGAGATAAAATAATTTTTAATATGTGTTATAATTAATTAAATTGGTGGAGATATGGTAATTTATATTCCTCAAACAACTAGTTGTAATGTTAATTCAATTATTTAAAAAAAACAACCTTAAATAATTGAAGGAAAAAAAATTAATGTATACAAAGTTTTGTAATTAATTGAAATGCCTAACGTATTATAAATCATATTTTAAGTTTTGTAGATCTTATAATTATCCATTAGAATTTTTAAAACGTACAGAACTTAACAAATTTGAGATATTTCTTACATGATAATTTTAGCTGAGTTAAAAATGTCCTGCTACATTTATATAGAAACTAAGTTTTATTTGTTATTTTACTATTGTAAAAAAGCTTACTTTAATTCCCGTAATTTTCTTATAGAGGCCACCTTTCTTTCTTTGAGTATCAGGAATGTAGATTATTTATAGCATTGGGTCAATGATTTCTTGTTTCTTGTGTTTTGATAGGATTTTTTTTTTTTTTGTGAAATATTAATTTACGTTTGTTTTCGATTTATTTTCTACTCTAGGCCACTTAATTACTATACTATATATTATAATATATTAATATTTGAAACCACTTGCGGTTGATATTGCACTGTCGCCTAAGTTGCCGTTCTTTTGCAGGGTTGGAGATTGTCACCATCGTCTGCCATAGCTAGAAAGTAGCCCCCATTATTACCGAACCACTTTACTGAAAAGTAAATGCTTCAGCAATAAATGGTAGCAATTTACGAAATGTTCGCAAATTGGGGCAAGAAAATAAGGGACAGTGCTTTGGAAAAATCTAGATAAAGATTGTAGCAGTTGTTTAGAAATGAATCAGCAAGTGCACGCAACAATCCTAAGAGGAATTGAAATAGCTCCACATTCGCGTGGAAACACCGTAACACAGCCAGCTCTACTACGCTATGGTAAGTTACAGACGTATTTTTCGTTTTGAAAATTCCGCATTTGGCACGAACCGTAATAGAACTAAAGGCTACCGAAAAATGTAATATTGAAAATAAAATGAACACCAGAATCAATTCATCAGTTACGTCAAAGAAAATCATGCAAAACTATATCAAACTTGGTAAAATATTTTATTTTAAAAAATAAACCAACTTTTCTCTCATTAATTAATAGAACACAAAAACCTCAAAAATGGAAACAGGGTACATATAAAACATCAAGAATATCGATACGGATAAACAAATAAGACCATTAAGCAAAAACAACACTAGTGTCATAAATTTAACATTCTACTCGTGAAATATGTTTTAACGACTGAATCACAACCGAGGTACTTTTTAATATTTACAAAGAATATTTATTTCTTAGTTATGCCGAAAGAAAGAGAGAGGCGTAAGACATCTCACATTTCTCTAAATTAAAAAATAAAGGGAAATTTAGGAAAAAATATTTAAACTACCCTTTAGTTTGTGAAATCAGAGAAAGGCCCATCAGATTGTCTTAAGCGCACTTTCGCCCAGTCAGTTCCGCTAAGAAACTCACGTTCTTGTAAGTAAGTTAAAAATTCATCGACTGGGATCGAGTCATCAGCTCTATATTTCAAAAGAAGAAACCAAAATTTTTCGGCCTGAGTGTGATCTGCATGGTCTAATTTGCTCATAAATGCTACCATTACTCTTGAAAGGCCCAAAATGTCAGTTCTATTTGCATAAGCAGTTTTAGTGGCCAAACCAAAATCTGTGAGGACAAGATGTCCGTCATTTCCAACAAGAATATTACTAGGATGTATATCGTTGTGCGTGATCCCTCCCTGACGTAACTCTTGAATAGCGACAATTAATTCGGCCATTACTTTCTTCACCACACACACGTTCATACGGAATTTCTGGTCATTAATTCTATCACGTACTGTACCAAATCTGCAATAGCCCAAAACAAAATACATTTTTCCAAAAATAACAAACGCATAGATAAGCTGGTTCTGAAACAGCATTCCGGACACTTTACGAAGCGCTCGCAGTTCTTGCTCAGTTTGTTCGCTATGCGCTTGTTCTTTCATAGCAAACAGCCAGTTACAATCAATACCATCAAGCTTTCTCACCAAAGACACTTGCCCATACGATCCAGCTCCAAGTTTTTGAATATATTCGAAACTATCCATGCTAATAGCTTCAGACCTGAAACAAACATAAAGTGGTCGAAATGAATTACCAAAAGTGAACTTACTAATTAACACTTTAAATTTAATTCGATATTTGGTATATTTATGAACAGTTAATCATAGTGAACATATTATATACAATAACAAACTATTTGTCTATAATATTTCAACAGGACCAGATATTTGCCTGGCGTACAAAAAAACATGTACTTAACGCAAGAACTTGACTAACACGACACAAAAATCTGTTCAGCTTTCAATCTCCACACAACCGGCTACTGGAGAGATTTATGGAAATAATTTCCATAAATTAAGACAATCTCTTCATGGCTGTCTGTATAAATACAAGTTTAGTCATTTTGTTCACCGTTATACAAATTTTTTTATACAAGTCCTGCACACGCCTCTGTAATAGATGTTATGATTCAAACAATATTACTTCTAAATTAATATATAAAATGCTGTTGTAATACAATTTATGTTCTAGATTGTCATAATTGAAGAATTCAAATGCGTACATTTATAAAAACCAATTTCAGTAATTAAATAAACAACAAATGTAAATTCTACTACAAGTCGTCTACCACGGCTGTAATATAAGTTTCGTGTAAATTTTCCATATTCTACAGGCTCCCATGGTTAATAGAGATAGACATCTAATAATTAACGAAATGAAAAATTTGCAGGTTGTTTAATTACTTTTGTAATCGGCCCTCCTACTAATCATTACAGTGCTTGACAAATCACACGCTTTTATCAATGTCGTGGCTCACACGTAGACAGTTTATTAAAGAGAATAGGTAATATATTAAAAAATACATAATTTTATTATATATTNATTAACGAAATGAAAAATTTGCAGGTTGTTTAATTACTTTTGTAATCGGCCCTCCTACTAATCATTACAGTGCTTGGCAAATCACACGCTTCGTGGCTCACACGTAGACAGTTTATTAAAGAGAATAGGTAATATATTAAAAAATACATAATTTTATTATATATTTTACTTTAGTGAGAGGTTTGTAAGGCCCGAAGGCCACACACCCTGCATCCTCCCGCACTGCAACTGTACTCGGATGAGTAAGACGTGCACGGCATTTCCTCCTGTCTCTTCAAGCCATTCTCTTTTCTTTATGCCGTTGCTCGGTATTATACCGGTTTTCTCATTTAAAAACCTGCCCTCTTCGCCAATCAAGGATATTTGGTGACAGTTACAGCTGACGTTAAGTTAGGGAATTACATGCAATAGTATATATTTTATAAAAATAATAGCAGATATAGTATTCTTCCAGCCGGCCAGTATGGCGAACCCGGCGGGCAGCTAGTTGAATTTCCATGTTCTACGGTATTGCTATTTATGAAAATAAATGTATAGTTTGCCTAATTATATCATCTTAGGGGCCACGATGATGTAATGACCCTACTAAACTCCTACATAGGTGAACAGGGTTCTATTCTCGGAGGGGACACACTCGAATTTTCGCATGTGGAAATCGTGCCACTAGTAAGCAGGTTTACTTGGGGATCTCCAATTTCACCCGCTCTTTCATTCCGTCGCTGCTCCATACTCACCTCGCTTCACCCTCATCGGCTCTCAAGACCTAGACTTCACTCCGCTACATTATCTTGATACGTATATCAGTTAAATTGCCCTAGAGTTTGCACAAAGTATAATGGCCAGTATGATTGAAACTGAGCAGTGTATTTACAGTAAATAGGATCGAGTCATGGTCACGAAGAGATAAACCAAGCATGTTGCAAAAAACTCTACTATATTAAGTTAGGTAGTGGTTTTATGGAAGTTTCGCCGCTACCAATTTTCTGCTACAGTGATAGCAATGATGAGAACATTGCCTAACAACTGGTTACACCATTGATAAAATTTATTCATTTATTGCTCATTTGTGTTCGGGAATCAGTGAAGAGGCGCCTTAGTTTTAGCCATTTGCAAGTTGCATTGTGACTTCGCCTTAGCAAAAACACAGAAAAGATTTTTAAAACGGATGTTTCCGAATAAATGATTATGAACACCGGAGTGGGTTATATAAGTAGATATGAAGCTATTGGCAGAGGCATTTTCCATGGCCGGGTAAGCAAATTTTCAAATGCCCTTCTTGTAGTATTAACCTTCATGTGCCCAGTTCTGCGCCCTGACAACATCGCTCAGTACCGCACGGCAACTAACATGGATCGCAGTAGTGTGACTCGGCTTGCTGTAGTGGATTGATAGGCTTCTTGGATTAGACGGATGTGGTTATGGTGCAGGAAGGCGGAATTAGGAAGTAGAAGAGGACTGTGCACTCTCAGGTTTGAAGAGGCTGTGCTGAAGCGTATTGGCAACAACCCAGGAACTAGAACGGAGGTCATTGCTCACAAGATGGTTGTTGACCACAAGGCTGTGTGGAACGTTTTAAATGAGCAGTTACTCCACATTTGCAGCCAACGGACTTTTACAAACAAGTTGGTTTCTTCAAGTGGATGTTCCAGCGGTGGGCTGCAGAAAACAACTTTCCATCACAGGAGCTCTTCGTAGACGAAGGCACATTTACGAAGGATGGCTTCAACAGACGGAACAGCCACGCATGGTCCAACGAAAACCCACGGACCACGCACGTCCGATCACATCGATAGAGCGTCTCTGTTGATGTGTGGGCTGGAGTGGTTTGTGACAGAGCCATTGGCCCGCATTTCTTACCACCTCATCTCAGTGACGCTTCTGATCTCCAGTTCCTGCAGGACATGTTACCGTAATTGTTGGAGGATGTTCCTTTAGATGCTCGTAAGGCGATGTGGTTTCATCTATACAGGGCCACGCCTCATTTCTCCATTGCGGTTCGCCGGCACCTCGACGTGCACTTACCGAATCCGCTGGATAGGCCAGTACGTTGGCCACCACTCTCACCTGTCATCACATAACCTTATTTATGATCGTGGGGTCACATCAAGTCGATGGTATATGCCACACTATTTAGCACGGCAAATGAGTTCTTTACGCGGATACGGAGAGCAAAAGACACTCTCAATTCCACTCTGGAAACCCCTGCACACGTGCGTCGTAACATACTTAAGCGCTGCTAATGTAGAAATGTTACCCAGTTAATATGAAATCAACTTTTTTCTGTACTGTGTGTAAAAACGGGAGGAACATATTTCAGCAGTTAAATATTACAATCTTTCTTTAAATAACATGAATAAAACAACAATTTGCTGTTTCTAGCAAATGTGGGGTGAAGATTATCAGACTTCACATGTGGTTGTAGGTAAGTAAATGTTAAAATATCAACTATAAATACTGTATATGGGTTATGGTGTCAATATGCGTAAAACTCACGGTGAAAATCTGTTGTACAAGGAGGCGACAGACGTATCCACAGTCACTGCTACTTCCTGTAGCGGCTCGGGTGACGTCTGTAGGTTCTCCTGCGGCTGCTTTGTTGCCGGTGTGTTGGCCAGAGTGACGTGACGGTGCCGGCGGATCAGCACATAACCACACAGCCACAGCAGCACGCTGGCCAACACAAGGGCAGCAAACACAACCAGCATGAAGACTACAGCCAAGCCCAGCCCCTGTAACATGCCCGCATCTTACAGCACTCACTGATTACTGTAAGTATTACATCTAACTGACACTTACTTCTCATTAATATCACACGCTTTGTGAAAACATTCGTGGAATACTCATACAAACATAGCCTATTATTAAAGAGTTTAATTTGTTAACAAATAAGGGTACTAGTTATTACTACTAATTTAATTTTTAATGGAAATTTGTAACTCGTATGGAGTCTACAAAATTGAACTGTGGGACTTTTGCATTAAAAAATCCTGATTAAATTAAAAAATGTATCAATTAACTAAATTTTCCTTCATGCATATATACAGATAGATTAACGATTACGTTGAATCATTTGTGGTAGGTGGATGAAAATATATGTTTCTTAGGTATTTGTTATTTTGGCCACATATTGTGAACAACTTGGAATTTTTTGCCTCGTAATAAGCATCTAGGATTCAGTTCAGCGAATTAGTTACAAACAGATGCGCAGAGAAAAATGCAGCAGAATCTAGAGACAACCACATACGAGAACTCTTATAAAGCCTTTCGTATATAAAGTTATATGAGATTTGAAAGTTTATTTGGTCGAAGATCTCAAGGTAACATGTGGTATTTATTTACATTATATTTCTTACATTCATGAATTACTTAGTATGTAAAGTTTCATGAAAAATGGATGGACTAGAAAAGTAATTATAGTTTGGTTTTTGCTTCGTGTGTAATAGAGTTGATTAACATTCAAAGTTGTAGATGTTGTGAATATGAGAATTATAAAAAATCTTGCAGACGTAATAAAAAATTAATAAGGCGGCTTACATGTTTTGCCATCAAACTTCGTTATTTGTGTATATGTAAGTATTACAAGTTACTTGGACATTATTACACCTCATGAATATTGAATGAATTGTGAATGCATAGATAACTCAATTGAATTTTTAATGATCTCATTCTTAGTGGTTGTTACTGATATTATAACTAAGCAAGTCAATTATATAATTTTTCTATAATCGATTTGTTTGCCCATGCAAGTATTTATTACGTTAATGTACACTTCTGTGGTTTCCGTAAACTTTGGTACAAACACCACTATACTGTAATGTTGTGTGTATGCTAAAATAGGTGTTTGGATTTTATGGACGATGCATCTAATATATGTAGAAATAATAGTGTGTGGTTATGGACAATCTATGATTTTGATTAACTGTCTAACGTGTTTTTGAACTGACATGTTTTTGAAGATTTTTAGTCGAATGAACTATATCTGCAGACAAGACATGAATTGCACACATCTTGGAGTTTCAATACTGTTTCCAGTTAAGTTGCCTCGTTTTTAATTACCGACTACCATTGTGCCAAATCCAGTTTCTGTAATGTTATTTAAAAAATTGCTAACCATTAACAGTAGATTAATTGTTGTTATATTAGAAAATGATCATGATTATTTATTGTCGTACAATAGAAGATAATATTTACGGTTGACTTGGACTCTGGCAACACCATGACTGAGAGAAATGTACACCCTTCCAAGTATGAGGACTGTGCTAACAAGTCTGGAGTCATTGTTTTCACCATAGCAACACTAATAAGAGGATGTATGGTAGTAACACGCTTTGAAATTAAAATATTTCAGTGGTATGCCAAAATGTATATATTTTATTAGAAGTGGCACGGAGTAGTAAATATTATCTTGTTGAAAAGCCTAGTTATAGTCTATTATTTTCATTACAAAATTGTTAACATTCCCATTTTGATGATTTTTTACTCTCATATTCTATAGTTCTCGAATCAATTCAACAAATAATTGTATATTTCCAATACTGTACTCCCACTATTTCTAAAAACTGAACCTTGCAACGTCATCTATATGCAGAAGTTGCATACAATGCCAAGAAAAGGGATAAAGCTCTTGCTAAACAGAATACGCTTATCATGTGTTTACATTAGTTTTACAACAGTACCTGCCAGCTACTTACCTGACTTACTCAGTCTCTTTTGTAACAGACAATTGGGAAGAATTAATTTGACGATATACGATCTTGATTCGGATGAAGCTAATTGCTTATTTTGTAATGAAACTTTACCTGGAAGAGTTATTGAGACAAGATGTTTAGGAAGCTCTTAACAACGAGGTCTTGAGCACATATGTGGGTGAAATGACGTGAGAATGGAGCAGTGCCGGAAAGCAAGAGCGGAAGGAAATGGAAGATTCTCGAGCAAACCCGCAGACCAGCGGCATCGTCCGGCACGATTCACACTTGCGAATAATCAGGAGTGGCTGGCCGGGGATTTAACCCGGTTCGCCCTGGTGGGAGGTGAGCAGGCTAACCGCTCAGCCACCGCGGCCCCTTACCAACAAGAGGTTGAAATGAAATTAAATTACTTTACGCCTTTTCCATTACGTACTTGTATTGTCTGATGACACATATACAATTAATTTTTTCTAGGACACCCGCAGCGGCCCAAACAAGAGCAACTTTGTTTGCTCTATGTTCCGTTGTGCAATGAACTCATGTTAAGGCCTACGTGATTTTAATCACATGTTTCTTGTCAGTGGTCAACCTCTTATGGAGTGTGACAATGAACATTCTGTAAATGAAATACAGAAAAAGAACAGTCCAATGAAGACCACACATCCGGATGATTGGGTACAATTAATTAGGTTAAACAAACAGAGGAATCAATTTAAGGTGTTTGTAATTTAAACAAAGAATTATTTTACTTAAATGGTGCTTGGTTCTTACTCAGGGACCATTCGTTATGAAGAAAGTTAAAGGAGATTGTGATAGGTGCATGTGGCATTCAATACAGTGGTTGCAATACACTACGGAGNCGTTATGAAGAAAGTTAAAGGAGATTGTGATAGGTGCATGTGGCATTCAATACAGTGGTTGCAATACACTACGGAGATTAAGCCCTATCTCGTACAAAATAGCAGTAAAGAAGAATTTTCATTTTCTGAACTTAAAATTCCGCGACGTGGCAAACACACATTTTCAGCAGATCTGTCTCTTCTCCGCAAGGTGTCATTAGCCATGAACGAGGAAAGAAAGAATGATCTGACGTAGCTCATTGCCCTATTTGATCCTGTGTTTTGTCCGTTTTACTGCAACTTGAGAGATACTCCCTTTTCAAAGTTTAGACACATAACGTTTCATAGATGTATGTTCACCAAATTAATGATTTTATACCACCTTTCACATTTTCGCAATGTATTATCCTAATTTTGACGACGGTGACAAACATTAAAACTATTCAATTAAATGTTTTGTATAGGTACTGACTTACTAGTCACAATGTGTGCAGATATGTGAATTTGTACAAATGCACAATTGCCATTTTTCACATTTTGAGTTTCTGGAGGAGAGCTCTTTTTGATTACAAAAAGTATCCTATAGTCGAATTACTTTGTTCTCTAGTATTGACAATATCAGACTACTTTTTAAGTATGAACAGAATTTAAATATTTGTTAGAATTGACGCGATTCTATTGAGGACAAAATGTTTGGTATGGAATGGGTAAAATGACCCAAATAAATAGACATGGTTTACATGCAACTATTTTGATGAACGTAAATATTAATATCCTGACAATGGGTGAGAACAGATATATCCATCAAAAGTATATTGTTAGAAAATATATTCCTTAAAAAGTATGATATGAAATTTCCGGAGAATCATTTCCATATTTTCAAATAATTATGTTAAACAATGTTAGTAATGCGGCAGTAGTTATGNTGAAATTTCCGGAGAATCATTTCCATATTTTCAAATAGTTATGTTAAACAATGTTAGTAATGCGGCAGTAGTTATGCGCAATTGCATAACAAACAATAACAAGTGAGCTGAATAGACGCTCACAAGGAAACTCTTCTGCGCTGAAACTTCCTGCCTGTGGACGGTCACATCATTGAAGCGGACTTGCTGCGACACTATATCTATAGAATCTCGGATCTGAGTACAGGGTATATGCACAATCATTGGTCAATAAATTATACGTCATTTTGAGTAAATAATAGTTTACTTAGGTGTCAAATAAGTGTTCAAAATAATTTAATTTAAAAATATTTTTATATACTACAGATAATAATATTTAATATTTGTAAAAGTCTAAATGAACCAGCTGTTTGTACATTTATACGCTTGTGTTTATTTGACAGAAAAGTAAATTTGTTTATATTTTATAATTTTTTGCAGCTTAGAAAACGATCTTAATTGGAAATTGTAATTAAACTGACATGTTTTAATAAGAAATAATATTCTCAATTTTTTAATTTCTCTCGGATGAATAAGTGTTATATTTTTAAGAAATAATCGTTTATGTTACATTATATTTAAAGGTAGTCATACTTGAAAACATGCAACACTAAAATATCTCTTTCATATCACTATTTGTCTTGAAGGAAAACTTATTATTGGGTTATTTTACTTGGTTACGTTTAAATAAATAATATATTAATTATTTATAACCGAATAAAACAATGAAGTGAATGTGCCATTTCACTAGGAACCAATGGAAATCAATTGTTAAGTAAAGTAAATTTATTAAATAAAGTCTTTCAGGATGTACTAAGGAGAATGTTGTTCCTCTTTACCGTAATTGAAAAAATTATTTTCAGAAACACACAAGGAATGTGTGACTCACTACTTGCATTTCATAATGTGTTATTTTCCTTGTCAGCATACACACATGGTACAAAATAATTTATTTACGACGAATGTACGATTATTGTGTTGTTCATGTATTTTGTGATATTTATGACGTCAACAACTGCATCAAAATATTTGTCAATTAATCTCCCGACCTATCTGTTTGATTCCCTATGCCCAGTTTACAAATATGTTCTGAAACATTAAGAAAGATTCCTTTTATTATTTTCCATTTTTCTGTGTCCTAAAATTTTTCAATTATACTAGTTTACGGAAGCAATATGTATGTTATAATTCTATAAATACATATTTACTGATATTTTTACTTAACTTTCGTCAAAACTATATTAATAATATATTTGGAGGTCTGAATAGCTACTGAACACCCAATATTACTCGTCAGCAAGTTTGATAAACGTCGGTCTACAATAAACAAGGAGAGTAAACTCTGGTTTCGGTAGTTCACTATTTCTAGCCGTCATATAAAGATAATTTGAAGTAAAAGTAAGGGTTACTAAATATTCCTGAAAGAGAATACGGTCTTTAAAAAACAGCCAATATATTATTTAATTTTTACGCTCAGAGTTAATGCTTGCAGTATGTAGACAACAAGAAAATTCAAAGTTTACATCTAAGGTTAGCAGATACTAAAAGAATATAGAATCCATTATATTACTTTTAAATTGGCTCTTTAATAATATTACATAAAATTCAATTTTTATACAATGTCTAAATTTGACGATAATATAAATAATGTCGTATTATTCTGTTTCTCAAAAATATGTTCAGATTTTGAAGTTTGATACTTATTGTCTTACGTCTTACATTTCAGTTTTATCGGTGCGGTAAGTAGATTATTAATCGTTTCTGTAGCTAAAAATATGAGAGCAAAAATTCCACAAAAATTCTTATTAGTATTTAATAACTAATTATTATATATGATGGGTAAAAATACGAATTAAAATCAACCAGATATGCGACACGCAAGAAAAAAAACAAAATGACAGAACAATAACGAATAATTTTGGGTATAATTACTAAAAAGTTTCCCATATCAGATAAGAAATTAGGNACAAAATGACAGAACAATAACGAATAATTTTGGGTATAATTACTAAAAAGTTTCCCATATCAGATAAGAAATTAGGAACCAGGACATTCTATGGCAAGAATAAGAAATTATTTTAGGTATGTGCTTAAAATCACCTACCACTAAATATCTATAAAATCTTCAATTGGTTAATTAGACTGTGAAAATATTTCTGGTCAAATTTATACACACTAAGCCTGAATCAGTGATATGAATCAGTGAAATAACATTCACTGAAATTAGGTTGATAAGCTACTGCCATCTGGCGAATCAAACAAATGAACTGTTAACAAGTGACTTATGGTAGTGAATATCCCGACAATGAGCATAAAACATAAATAAATCAGTGAAATGTAGTCATTCTCTTAACAAGTTATATGGCACTGAATATCAGTCGATTAATTTCCTTGATTTGGCTTAATTCTCACTGTTTCATATTTAGAGTGTAACTCCACGGCATTATCTCTACTCACAACTCATGACAGTATGTATAATTAGTGCTCGTGTAAAAATTCTAAACCTCTATATCAGGATGTACAGTAATTGAATACGTGACTCACCCTTGACTGTGGAATATCCTTCAGGTGGCCCTCGGGTGTCTCGGAGATGGGTGTCGTAGACTCTTCCAGACGTTCCCTGAAACATATTTCCNATCCTTCAGGTGGCCCTCGGGTGTCTCGGAGATGGGTGTCGTAGACTCTTCCAGACGTTCCCTGAAACATATTTCCCTGTGTTAGTGTATTGCCAGCATCCACGCTTCAGAGTGTAGCTAGTCAATTTGACTTTAAATTGGCACCTGCAGGATATTCAATACACGGCCAAAGAGCCTTAAATACCTGACCATGAAGTTCGGGTGAATAAATCCAGTCCTCGCTATACATGAATTATATTTTGTCTGCTATATATTCACCTGAAACCTTTGTTGTATGTACATTGTATTTAGTATATATTTGCAGCGATGTCAGTGCTCGTTGTAACTGTATACTTGCTAGGCATGTTTGAAGTACTGGAAGGACGTGGTCAGAAGGAAACAGGTAGATAACTGACTGAGCAGGGATCATATGAATACAAATGAGGTTGGATGTTGCTACTCGAAGATAGCATCCGCGTGACTCTGCCTCAGATCGCAGGCAACACAAAGCAACCTGTCACTGAAATGCTGAAGACTGCCGTCCTGTCGCCGGAATCTTACTAATTCCATAAAGGAAACAGAGAAGTGTCACAGGTATTTCTTGGAGACTAACTTACATCCAGGACAGCTGTGGCTGAGCCCTCGTATAAATAATTGGACCAATGATAATATAATAAATATTGTCGCCTTACTCGTAACACGCGAATATTGCATTGGGTTAATGAAAACACTAATAAATTACACCGAAAAGCAAAGACATTTTTACTTATTAAACTCGTTTTATATCTATACGCTTTTCCCTAAAAAAATGTAAATAAAAATTAGTACTGCGTTTTTGATTATCACGGAAAACAAAAAAAAATTGCAAGCTGACTTGCGACCATTGTCTTCTTTTCATGAAGTCCGCCTACATGTCTCTGGGAAAAGTAGAGTAAATTAGTGGTAGTTATATAATATAATTACATTATTGCATCACCAAAATGTTTGTACTGACATTTTTGCATTCCATAATAAGCATCATATACAACGCGAATTAATAAAATGTTCTGTGGTAAATAATAATTTGACCAAAGCCAAGCAATAAGACTTATTACAAATATTATGAAGAAAAATACCCTCATCCCGCATAAGTTGTGCATTTGCATAAGTTAGATAAGGAAAAACCACACTTACTGAATCTTTTATATATATACCACTCGAACAGGAAAATTTAATGTTTTAAATACTGCATAATATCATTGAAATGACCCAATCTTAAACCACGAGAAAATCAATTTTAACAAAATTTCATTGGTCTTAGGTATACTCTACCAAGGTAACGGTGTCATTATGAGGGAATTACACTATGAAACATATTGTGTAGAGTAAACTAACATTCTAGAATATAATACAGCAGAAATAATAACTTAATTATATCTACGCTTACCCATAAAATATGCACGGTTTTATATTGTATCAAGCAAACGTTATAATTTAGCATATTATCGTTGTCTTTCAAATTACACTTTATTTAAGAAATTGTAGTCACAATGTGATTTATTATGTCTCTGATTTTCCAAACTGGTAGAAATTTTAAAGACGTTTTAAAATTAAAATTTTTTAAAAATTACCACTTAAGAATTAGATTTTATCCTCCCTCTTTTGCCGTTATAAAGGCAAACTTTAAAGATTCTTATTTTTTGGACTATATGCCACGTTCGCTTGCATTTTTCTTGCAATGAAAACTGGCCGTCTGGAACGTTTCATCGAAACTTAATAGACAGTTTGGTACCATATCGTATACGTTATGTTTCTTAATATATCAATTTTACATTTTCAAACCAAAGGGTAAACTATATGGTGTTTCAACACGTATAGCGTACAAGTTAATTTATTCATACAACGCTAACTTATAAAGTCTAAGAAAAGAAACTATCTGAATTTGTAAATTTAATATTAGCCGAATGTAATATAACAGTATCACATTCTCAATAATAACCATTCANTGCAACGCTAACTTATAAAGTCTAAGAAAAAAACTATCTGAATTTGTAAATTTAATATTAGCCGAATGTAATATAACAGTATCACATTCTCAATAATAACCATTCACCAAATTTAATTTGTCTAGGAAGCAGGTATTTTAAAAATAGGAGTGAGTTACAAGTCATGCGTTTTTTAATGACAGTTTCATAAAATATACATAAATTTGGCTGTAAACATTTTATTATATACTCTATTGTGCCATAGTAGTTTCATATCTTTGTTATCAGGTGATATTCTCAAATTGGCATATCAATAATGAAAAAAAGTATCAAATTCTGGAAATGTGGGTTGGTCAATTAGTAATTCAAATTCAATGCATTATAATGTGTCTTAGATACAAAAGTCAGACAATAATTTGAAAGGAAACGTAGGTTTAAAATAAATCGCAACTTGGAGAAAATTGTAACAGTCAAGTGTTTTTATTAAATAATGCAAGTGTACTGAAATTAATGAATTTAATTTGAGGTGCATCACTATATTTACAGTGATATGAACAGAAACATACCTACACAATATAACACACATGCAAGCAACTCAGATAGGAAGGTGATCTTTAAAACAGACAACGCTATAGAGGTTGGCGAATAATATGTGAAATAACTGGAACCTAAATTTAGTCAGTAGTTAAGCGCTGAAATAGTTGAGATGCTTTCACATCATTGTATTAATAAATAGTTGTGACAAGTATAGCTGTTAGTTTAATTTGTGATTATTATTACTTACTAAACTCATAACTGTCCGCTCCCGTCTGTCTTAGTAAGATCTGTATTTTCAAGATCTCCACCTGGAGCCATGCCCATAAGGTGATAAGAGAATATGTAAACACACTTTTGTATAAAATATCATAAATAATAAATAAACGAAGCTGCGATCTTCTCATGTAATGCCTTCTGGACAAAACCAATTAGGTTAACTGAGAATATATTCATCACATCTTAAAATGTCATACTATCAACCCAGTCAGCTGAAACCCATATTTCGGTAAGAACAAAAATACGTCGATAAGTAACACGTGTAACTTCAGTTTACACAACGCTATGTGGTAGATTGCCAGATATATTTCAAATTCAAAAATCAATCTTATATCTTACCTGTAAACTGGAAGAGAATAGATAATATTTGCATACAGGATAAAGACAATAAAACATATTTTTCCGTTCATGTTGAACATAATGTATCTCATAAGTTCGCTTCGTATATTCCGTTTATTTGTCAAGTTGAAAACTGTTTGCCTTAACAGCGCGATTGTCAACTGTTATCGCGACAACCAATAATTCATTTCCCTCCTCTGTGTTCTGTAGCAGCGCACTCTATTTTGTGTGAAGCCAAACAAACATTACCATACTCGTGATTTTGAATATACTGGACTGCGGAAGTGTAATTTGGTTTGAAACATTACTGAATTAAATAAAATAAAAGATATTAATCACTTCACACTAGCATTTTATTATTATTAGCTTGTTTCATTTTCTTTGTTTATAATTTATCATTTACTTTCTGCCATATTGCCTGAAAAAGAGATTTAATTAAAAATTATTATNCCCTGTGTTAGTGTATTGCCAGCATCCACCGAAGTCTCACATCGATCAGTTAAACTGAAATTTAACCGTGGAGCAAGATTTTCAATACACGGCCAAAGAGCCTTAAATACCTGACCATGAAGTTCGGGGTGAATAAATCCAGTCCTCGCTATACATGAATTATATTTTCTCTGCTATATATTCACCTGAAACCTTTGTTGTATGTACATTGTATTTAGTATATATTTGCAGTAACGTCTGTGCTCGTTGTAACTGTATACTTGCTAGGCATGTTTGAAGTACTGGAAGGACGTGGTCAGAAGGAAACAGGCAGATAAGTAACTGACTGAGCAGGGCTCATATGAATACAAATGAGGTGGATGTTGCTACTCGCAGATAGCATCCGCGTGACTCCGCCTCAGATCGCAGGCAACACAAAGCAACCTGTCACTGAAATGCTGAAGACTGCCGTCCTGTCGCTGAAATCTTACTCATTCCATAAAGGAAACCGAGAAGTGTCACAGGTATTTCTTGGAGAATAACTTACATCCAGGACAGCTGTGGCTGAGCCCTCGTATAAATAATTGGACCAATGATAATATAATAAATATTATCGCCTTACTCGTAACACGCGAATATTGCATGGGGTTAATGACAACGTTAACAAATTACACCGAAAAGCAAAGACATTTTTACTTATTAAACTCGTTTTATTTCTATACGTTTTTCCCTAAAAAAATGTAAATAAAAAATTAGTACTGCGTTTTTGATGAATACGGAAAACATAAAAAAATTTCCAGCTGACTTGCGACCATTGTCTTCTTCTCATGAAGTCCGCCTATATGTCTCTGGGAATATTACAGTAAATTTGTGGTAGTTATATAATATAAGTGCATTATTGCATTACCAAAATGTTTGTACTGACATTTTTGCATTCCATAATAAGCATCGTATACAACGCGAATTAATAAAATGTTCTGTGGTAAATAATAATTTGACCAAAGCCAAGCAATAAGACTTATTACAAATATTATGAAGAAAAATACCCTCATCCCGCATAAGTTGTGTATTTGCATAAGTTAGGTAATGAACAACACATTTACAGAATCTTGTTATATAAATCCCTCGAACAGGAAAATTAAATGTTTTAAATACTGCATAATATCATTGAAATGACCCAATCTTAAACCACGAGAAAATCAATTTTAACAAAATTTCATTGGTCTTAGGTATACTCTACCAAGGTAACGGTGTCATTATGAGGGAATTACACTATGAAACATATTGTGTAGAGTAAACTAACATTCTAGAATATAATACAGCAGAAATAATAACTTAATTATATCTNATAATATAATACAGCAGAAATAATAACTTAATTATATCTACGCATACCCATAAAAAATACACGGTTTTATATTGTATCAAGCAAACGTTATAATTTAGCATATTATCGTTGTCTTTCAATTACATTTTATTTAATAAATTGTAGTCACAATGTGATATATTATGTCTCTGATTTTCCAAACTGGTAGAAATTTTAAAGACGTTTTAAAATTAAAATTTTTTAAAAATTACCACTTAAGAATTAGATTTTATCCTCCCTCTTTTGCCGTTATAAAGGCAAACTTTAAAGATTCTTATTTTTTGGACTATATGCCACGTTCGCTTGCATTTTTCTTGCAATGAAAACTGGCCGTCTGGAACGTTTCATCGAAACATAATAGACAGTTTGGTACCATATCGTATACGTTATGTTTCTTAATATATCAATTTTACATTTTCAAACCAAAGGGTAAACTATATGGTGTTTCAACACGTATAGCGTACAAGTTAATTTATTCATACAACGCTAACTTATAAAGTCTAAGAAAAGAAACTATCTGAATTTGTAAATTTAATATTAGCCGAATGTAATATAACAGTATCACATTCTCAATAATAACCATTCACCAAATTTAATTTGTCTAGGAAGCAGGTATTTTAAAAATAGGAGTGAGTTACAAGTCATGCGTTTTTTAATGACAGTTTCATAAAATATACATAAATTTGGCTGTAAACATTTTATTATATACTCTATTGTGCCATAGTAGTTTCATATCTTTGTTATCAGGTGATATTCTCAAATTGGCATANACATTTTATTATATACTCTATTGTGCCATAGTAGTTTCATATCTTTGTTATCAGGTGATATTCTCAAATTGGCATACCAATAATGTAAAAAAGGATCAAATGCTGGAAATGTGGGTTGGTCAATTAGTAATTCAAATTCAATGCATTAGAATGTGTCTTAGATACAAAAGTCAGACAATAATTTCAAAGGAAAAGTAGGTTTAAAATAAATCGCAGCTTGGAGAAAATTGTAACAGTCAAGTGTTTTTATTAAATAATGCAAGTGTACTGAAATTAATGAATTTAATTTGAGGTGCATCACTATATTTACAGTGATATGAACAGAAACATACCTACACAATATAACACACATGCGCGCAACTCAGATAGGAAGGTGATCTTTAAAACAGACAACGCTATAGAGGTTGGCGAATAATATGTGAAATAACTGGAACCTAAATTTAGTCAGTAGTTAAGCGCTGAAATAGTTGAGATGCTTTCACATCATTGTATTAATAAATAGTTGTGACAAGTATAGCTGTTAGTTTAATTTGTGATTATTATTACTTACTAAACTCATAACTGTCCGCTCCCGTCTGTCTTAGTAAGATCTGTATTTTCAAGATCTCCACCTGGAGCCATGCCCATAAGGTGATAAGAGAATATGTAAACACACTTTTGTATAAAATATCATAAATAATAAATAAATGAAGCTGCGATCTTCTCATTTAATGCCTTCTGGACGAAACCAATTAGGTTAGCTGAGAATATATTCATCACATCTTAAAATGTCATACTATCAACCCAGTCAGCTGAAACCCATATTTCGGTAAGAACAAAAATATGTCGATAAGTAACACATATAGCTTCAGTTTACACAACGCCATGTGGTAGATTGCCAGATATATTTCAAATTCAAAAATCAATCTTATATCTTACCTGTAAACTGGAAGAGAATAGATAATATTTGCATACAGGATAAAGACAATAAAACATATTTTTCCGTTCATGTTGAACATAATGTATCTCATAAGTTCGCTTCGTATATTCCGTTTATTTGTCAAGTTGAAAACTGTTTGTCTTAACAGCACGATTGTCAACTTTTATCGCGACAAGCAATAATTCATTTCCCTCCTCTGTGTTCTGTAGCAGCGCACTCTATTTTGTGTGAAACCAAACAAACATTACCATACTCGTGATTTTGAATATACTGGACTGCGGAAGTGTAATTTGGTTTGAAACATTACTGAATTAAATAAAATAAAAGATATTAATCACTTCACACTAGCATTTTATTATTATTAGCTTGTTTTATTTTCTTTGTTTATAATTTATCATTTACTTTCTGCCATATTGCCTGAAAAAGAGATTTAATTAAAAATTATTATAAGAAAACCATGATATTAAATTGTGGAAATGTGTCCGTAAGGAACCACTATGAAAGTAGAAGTCATACCTCTTCTCTAATAATAAGTTTTTCCTATATTCGGTAAAGTATGAACACTAAGTTAATTCTCAGATCCGTATTTATCGATTTCCTCCGAAATTACCGCATCTTCTTCCCTACTAGAATGCCCGTCACTCATCACACCGAGCGTAAATATAGTCTTACTTCCAGTGTCCACTCTCTGAAAGCTGCACACAGCTTCTCCAGCGAGCTTCACTCCAGGCTTGTATATAGAAGTGTCTAAACACGACGCTGCCAGCCACCCACGTGTACTTTAGGCTCATTGCGATGCCCACGTCAGTGCGCATCTGGTTATGACGTCTGCTCTCCGCGCAGACAATTAGCTATTTTGAACTGCTGCTGTGTTACACAGTCGCAAACAAATCATTCTCACGTTTAATAGCAACCCCGATTACCTGTGCATTGATCAGTCGCAAATATGCACTGATTAAGAAGTGTGACGTTCAAATAAAGTAGTATTTAAGATTTCTACCTGAGGTAAGCAAACGTAAACCTCACTCGCAGTATTGCTATACGCCTTACTACAAGAGTAGATAGGTAATGATCCTTCCAAGGTCGTCTACTAGGGGCTGAGGGCCCACCGTCATCTTGGAATTTCCCGTTTATCCCTCACAATTTCCCTTTTTTTCCTTGAAAACAATCAACATTCCCAGAATTTCCCTCAAAATTTATATTTTTGCCTTAGAAATTCCCGTTTTTCACAAATTCGTGAATAAAAACCTTGCTCCTTGATGTAGCTNCCCTCAAAATTTATATTTTTGCCTTAGAAATTCCCGTTTTTCACAAATTCGTGAATAAAAACCTTGCTCCTTGATGTAGCTGACTGATTCCTCGTTGTCGCCCAAACATCAGCCACAGTGAGGAATCTGAGGAGCCAATTAAAAAAATGATTTAAATTAATTTTTTTTATTAAAATTAATTTTTATAATTACAAATTCTAAAGCCATAAGTATTGAGTGTTACATATCACCGTACTCATCTTTTCAAGGNCGCGGTCAGGCAGCTGGTCGAGGTTGTCAGAGCAATCGTAATACTATCAGAAATCTAGGAATCGATGCATCGATAAATAATAAGAATTATTCTATTTACATTTATTTATAGAGTGAAAAATGGCCAAATATTTAGAAAATACATTAAAATGTATAAAAAAATATATTTTTAATGCAAAATCCGTTTATAAAATTTAAATTATGTAAATTGTACACTATTCGATGACTCGCGGTAACATTTGAAAAAAGGAAGAAATATTCATGTAGAGATGTGGATTTAAAATCACAATTTCTCAAACAGAAGGCGGGGACTCTAACCACTGAGCTACTTAAGCAACGATAACAAGGCTTTTGTAAAAACTGCCATAATAACCACGAAACGAAGAAGCTGTCTTTCCCTCGTACAATCACAGCAAGGTTTCGTCTTTTGAGAGCCAGCGACATATGTCGTCAATTCCCCTGCTGCATCGATAGATACTGATTCCACAGACGACTAATGCTAATAACAGAATGAGAGACCTGCGAGGTTTCGCAGTGTCAGTATGTGTGGAATTCACACTTGCATGACGTTAGCGTGAAATCGACAAGTCAGAAAAAGTGTTCCTATTCAGATTATAAAACCACATAAATAAACACAACGAACAACACAGGAACTATAAAAAAATAACCAGAGGAAAGAATAGCTAAACCAACAGAGTCCACAGAACCACAGAAAATTATTATAAGTCTTCACGACGTTCCGGGACCTGGAGTCTGTCCCCTTCTCCAGGTGAGAAACTGGAAGAACAATCGCAGTAGACTGAGATGAGGTGGAAAACCGGGGCTTGTGTTTTATTGTGTTCTTTGTTTTATTTTCGTGTTTGTTTTGAGTTTTTATTGTTCAGCTGTGACCACTGTTATTGTGTTTTTTATTGTTCTGTTTTGTTCACATTTGTGGTGTTTTGTTTTCGACATAGTGTTGTCTCCTCTTTTGACTTGTTTTTGTTGTCTGTCCTGTCTTGTAAAAATAAGTTGTTCGTCCGTCTTTTTGTCATTTTAATATTCTATTGACAAGGAAAAGCTATTCCTTATCATCTGCCTGTGGTTTTGTAAAAGGTTTTTTTTTAGTTTTTGTCTTGGTGAGTTTATTTAGCCTCATGGTCGGCAATGAACACAGTCCAATAAAACCATCATAATAACATGAACACACCATTGTTATTAAACTTCAAAGATGAAGTTTTGTTGTTGAATACAAAACAAGGAAAAATGTCCAGAACTATATTGGAATCGTTCTCTCTAAGAAAAGGGGGGCTTTAGCATGAAATTTTTACGAAGCAAATCTGACGGGACTTTCTATATCCCTAAAAAAAGATGACATTGCACTAGTTGATGGTTGTGACATTAGACAAGTACTACATGAACCAGAACTAAATTGAAGGCACAAATATGTCTTTAAAGCCATTGATAAACAATTTTTAAATATAGGTTAAGCTATAATTTTCATTTTTGAAATTACTTTTATGTTGATTGGTCAAAGTTAATTTGTCTTAAATGTTTTGAAACTAATGGTTAAATAATGTTTTGCTATGTCCATGAAAGTTCTTGATGAATCAGAACTGAAGCTTAGGAACTAGTATTTCAAAATTGATTATAATTGTAGATTAAAGTATTATATTATTAAAATTATATATACATACTGTACATTACACCATATATGTATCACAATATTTTCAATAATTTTTACTAGGCCCGATTATAATGTATGGTAAAGTCAACTCCATATGAAACTGAACATGAACTCCATGTTATAGATCATCAACTCCGTGGTCACCACAGTTATATTAGTTGACATAAAATGATAAATATTAAGTGTTCATTACCGCTGCTAATTAGGTAAGGACGAACTCTGTATTACTGATTAGAAAAAAATATCATGAGTAAAATATTATTTTCAGTTTTATTTTATGTGGTTAGTTGAATTGTCCTGTTTTTAAAGAATAACCGACGTAGAGAGTGTGGTGTTTTAGAAAAAAAGAAGCATATTTTTGTAACTTTTTTCCAGAAAATTTGAAAAAAAGAGTTTAATATTTAGATCCTTTATGTTTGTATAAACAGGTATCGCTGATTTTATTCTGCAAATGTTAATATATCAGTAATTCGTTCAGAAAAAAAATCTAGCACAACGATTGTTATAATACATGTTGAGCGTATCGGTAGAATATTTCCTGTCCATTTTTTAANGAGTAAAATATCATTTTCAGTTTTATTGTATGTGGTTAGTTGAATTGTCCTGTTTTTAAAGAATAACCGACGTAGAGAGTGTGGTGTTTTAGAAAAAAAGAAGCATATTTTTGTAACTTTTTTCCAGAAAATTTGAAAAAAGAGTTTAATATTTAGATCCTTTATGTTTCTATAAACAGGTATCGCTGATTTTATTCTGCAAATGTTAATATATCAGTAATTCGTTCAGAAAAAAAAATCTAGCACAACGATTGTTATAATACATGTTGAGCGTATCGGTAGAATATTTCCTGTCCATTTTTTAAAAGAGTCTGCAACATCTGTTATAGTTCATACAGTATGTTCTTCAGCACCTTAAGTTCTGTTTAAATATGTGTAATAGTTTCCGACATAAGAGGTTTAACATTAAAAGAATAATCCAGCAACGTTGTTAAATCTTTTCTTATTTTTACTTTGTGACGTATGATAACGCAGTAATTTTTTTCATACCAAAGGAGGCGGGAATTCATTTAGTAGTAATATTATATCAATATATTTTAACTCACAACACCAAAAAATATCTCATTGATAAGATCTTTTATTTCAAACAGCCGAGTTTAGTGGCAATGAATTCTTAGGCACACAATTAGAAATATGTAAATAAATTTGTATTTATAATATTTTTAATGGTTCTAGAGGTAAGTAGGATATATGTACACAAAGTCAGTATCAGTTTAAATATAAGTAAATAATCAAATAATTTTACTTGAATCATCTTGGCTTTCGTTGCAATATTTACGCCAGTTATAAATGTACTAGCGAACCGGCCCGGCTTCGCCCGGGTGTAAAAACACTAACAAATAAATTGGGAAAAGACAATTCATTTATGTGAAAACAGAATTATAAAATTATACTGTGTTGGCCTTGGTTTTTAACTGATTACGGCAACCCAAAAGGAAGGAAATATATTTTACCCGATTGCCAAGAAGTAGGGTATTGTTTCAGGAGTCTATATGTGCAACTATCGCCTAGTTACCACATTTCTGCTTTCCAGCGTCGATGTATCAAAATCAAAACGTGAGTTTCATTAAGTTGAAGCTTTTGAAATAAGGGTACCTAGGTATTACATTTGCGCTTGGCTGAGGGATCTTAAGTGATCACCTAAGCTAAGCAACGTTCCCAGCGGCACATATTTGGATGGGTAACCGTTTAGTGGCATAACATCTGAGCGCTTCCGGGCTTCGGAGGGCACGTTATATATTCGGTCCCGGTTGTTATCGATGTATAGCAGTCGTTAAGCCATTTCAGAGGTCCTTGGGCGGCCTGATAAACTATGACACCAGAAGAAAAAAATATTTCGGTCACGTTCCCAGCAATTGCAGAACCGTACAATTTACAGGGATACAAAGTATCGTATGTTTTATTTTACTACCTTAAGTACCTACATACCAAATTTCATCAAAATCCGTTCAGCCGTTATGGAGCTGAGTTCCATCACGTTCCCAGTTGTTGCAGAATTAGGTTTTGTTGTTAATCCAAAGGACCCATAAAATTTACCGGAATAATAAAAAGTATCGTATGTCCTATTCCAGGATATAAAGTACCTACATACCAAGTTTCATCAAAATCCGTGAAGCCGTTATGGAGCTGAGTGGTAAAAACATACACACACACAGACTTTCGCAATTATAATATTAATAGGATTATATTATTAACTGAAATAAAATAGTATTTTTTTTACGAAATACTACAATTTACTCTAGAATAGGGCACCGTTGTAAGAAGAAATGTTTTTACTGGAACAGAAATAGAATTTCAGTTCTTGGAGTATAAAAAGACCGCTTAATATTTAATCGCACTTGGCTTTGAAATGTAATAAAGAATTATAAATAAATGAAATTTAACTCTGTCTAATGTATCAAAACTTCCGTACCGCAATTGGTTTCAGCCTGTTTTTCGTCTGTTGTGATGAAAAA
The DNA here is from genome assembly GCA_002778355.1 of Clitarchus hookeri. NCBI lineage: Eukaryota > Metazoa > Arthropoda > Insecta > Phasmatodea > Phasmatidae > Clitarchus > Clitarchus hookeri. The sequence continues at coordinate 928,884 of NQII01000325.1, read as the reverse complement.
AAATTAATACTGGAAATTGCTTCATCTTAGAAAAGTTTTACAAAAATTTCCACGAATTCATACTTTTACTTAGGCATAGCCATAAGCACTTCTAAGAGACAAAGATTGAATTAATTTTTTTTTAACAGGTCTGTAGAAGAAAATGTATGAATACGTATTGTACGTCAACATAGTCTTAATGCTAAATTTAACGAGCAGCAAATCAATACGTAGTTGTTCAGATTTGACACATAAGTTCCACATTCTCTATACCACAAAATGAAAGCTAAAGGACCACTTAATTAGCGTCCCAGTTATTGAGGAGTTTATTAGCAGAATACATGTTTGATTAAAATAGCTGCAGCATACTACATAAAAATGGTTGAGAAGCTGTTGATACATTGAAAATGTTACAATTTAATGCGGCATAACATATACGTAAATGTATTCCTGTTTAATATTAGGCCTACGAGTCACATTCTCTATAGTCCGTATTTTCTTGGTTGCTGCTATGTGTTGGTGATAAGTGACTACTTTTAACGCGTATTTCATTGGCGGCAGACTAGTTATTTATTAAATTTTTGTTACACGTTTTCTACTTTGGTGTAATCTATCAACGTTGGTTTTGATGGGGCTTTCGTCGTTTTTAAATTAAGCTGCCGAACGTCGAATTGTTTGTAAAATTTTTCATATAAAAATCATTTTAAATTATGGTACATTTTTATTATGGACGGTGGGCATTTTTTAGCATACTCTGTGCCTGATTTCTGATGTTAATGTACTGTTTTGTAACAAACCTTTCTGGTTAATAATTTGTATGCATAATTTTGCAAACACCACAAATAAGCAGCCGTCGTAGGAGAAAAATTACATAAATCTGTCATCCGTTCGAAGAAACATAAGTATTCAATAAATGAATACAAAATCTACTGTAAAGGACATACCGAGAGAGACACGTGAAGATTAACGTAATCCTATTAGCATTACATTTCTTGGAGACCAAAATAAAAAAGTGAAACAATAAGAATAATGTTGCCTTAGAGGGCGGCGCTTGCCTAGAATGCTGTAGCCTTCAGCTCAATTACACGATTCGGGGAGCCTAGAATATCCAGATATACCTTAATCATTGTAAAACCTAATATCTTTTTCAGGTAACACCTCCACGTCAAAGTATAAATGGTACCAGTATAAACTGGAGAAAACTGCAAATCCAGAGAAGACGATGTAATTGGATGAATTACCAGAAACCTATACATTTTGAATCCGATGATTTATAACTGACCTTCGAGCTGGAGCGGAAAAAATCGCTGCTGGAAAGAATATGCAAAATAATAAAAACATTTTGCCAGTCATCATGATTAATGTTAGCACTTATTAGCTTGGTTGAGATATTCTGTTTTCTTGTCGAGTTTTATAAAGTGTTACCCTAGCAGCACAAGATTGTCAACTTTTCTTGCATCGAGCTTATTACGGTTCTCTGTGGTATGTGGCAGCGAATACTAGTTTTGTTTGAAAGGAAATTAACACTAGTAAATTTAATTGATTGTAATATTGCTGCTTTCTTATTAAAGTGTAATTTGTATTCCTGAGAACGACCGGTAGGTTCTAAACTACACCGAGTTAATTCATACAACCGGCCGTTTTAATAATTGTTTGTGCATTGGTGACCTACTGGCAATAACTGTATCGTATTTGTGCCAACCTAAAAGAAAGGAAGTGAAACTTTGAACATCTGTGAGAAATGCAATTGGAATAATATTTTATATTGTTTCTTAGGCGGTTTCAAGGAACAACACGGATTGAAGTTTTACAGCTGGTATTACGCTATCTGTCCGACGGTTTCAATGATACTGGGATGATAAATAAATACTCTTTTTTTCTGTTAGCCGCATTTGGTAGAGTGACTGCGGAAACTGCCCTAGCTGAGTGACGTCACTCAGTCCACCGAGGGTATAAATAAACACTCCACAACTAGTAGCGACAGTACGAAGTGCGAACACATCTTCCCGGAGTGATCTTCCACGCCTTTAGCCTCAGGTGCATCCGCGAAACTGGGCTGTCTCTTCACNCCTTTAGCCTCAGGTGCATCCGCGAAACTGGGCTGTCTCTTCACTCTGGTGATCAGTGGACTTAGGAACATGGTCACCGATGGCCAACCAATCAGAGAGATGCACACACTCTTAGGCACCACTTCATATTTAAATATACTAAGTGCAGGATAAATGTTTTTAATATTTTTGACTTAGAATTGTTGATAGTTGGAAAACGCCGTATTTAATAAATCAAAGAAAGTGTGGGATTTCTCAATATAATGAAAAATAACCTTCATTGAGAAAAGTTTAAACTTCAACTTCCCACTCTCTATTCACGTACATTGAAGGAAAACGTGGTAGTCGCTCGTCACATATAATTCAACCATACTCTTCCCACTCTCCTGTGATTTCATAATTGTTCTCTCGAAGTCATTAAGTCGTCACATTGCAGTTTAAAAATAAAAATTGAAAATAATTGCTGGCTACCTCGATTTATTGCTATCATAATATAAAATGTCTGTATGTAAACGGATGTGTCGTCACTCAGTGACATACTAACGCATAGCGTGAACTACTGGAACTAAAAAATTATATTTTAAGTGCATGGGTCTCCATTAGCGCTTTGCAACAACCACTGATAAGATCTTATAGAGTGTGAGCACTAAGGGACGAAAAATTTTCAGTGTATTTCGCAAACACAACACCATCTGTTCAACCCGAAACGTTCAGCTACTTACTTTTACAATTTTTAAAATTCGTAAAAATTAAATGCATGATTACTTTAATGCTAAATTAAATGGAAAGGATTTAGATTCAAACAGGTTTTCTATGAATACAAAATGTACTTTAAATCGGTTTTGTTTCTTGTTTCAAAATATAAAAAAATCTATAATATTTATTGCAATTTCGAAATGCAGCCACTCTGGGTGTGAAAATGGAAATAATTGTTACCAATGTTACATATATATTATACCATATGAGATAATACGTTTGTTTCATCATAATAAAACTTGAAATATTACAATTATTATAATAAATTCCATAGTCTAGTAAAATTTATAGGAGAGGTAAGCCAAATGAGCGAAAATAGTTAGTTTAATTTATTTCTGGCACCATTAATTACATTACAAATAAAATACCACGGCGAATGCGAAGGCAAGAAAAAACTAGAATTATTTATCTTTGCACAAACAACATTGCTAGTGGGCATAGAATAAATTCTCTGTTTACCAATCAAATGTTAAAAATAGGAACATTTAAGTATTCCATTTTATATTATATATAACAATCGCTTTTTTTTTAACTAGCAATCGACTTTTAATCACTCGCTACTTTGAACGTAATTTAGCAAAATCTTTTATGAAAATAATATTATGTCGTTATTTGTTTCCAGGGTGTTCGCTATTTGGCGTTTTGATTTTGCTACAGCTTTCCTGCAATGTCCTTTCATTGCGAAAAAAAACACGTTCACGAGGCATATAAATGTTCCCCTCTAAAATTAAAACACCATATCGTAGCTCTTCAACATGCCCATAAACAGTAATTTTAAACTCATAAGTTTGGAAATATTTTGATTACGAGCATTTATATAATGATCGCCTGTATTCAATTTATTAAGAGTTCTTGCGCCTGTGAAATATTAGGACCTGTACTTCAAGATCCAGTGACGCAATCTTCTTGACAAATATATTAAACAACTAGTAAATTTTAAATTTTCTATAATAAAACATTTTTAATAATACCTCTGAAACTGAATATATGACATGACAAAGAAGAATTTCTGCATATTATGTGAAGCTGTGTCTTCATGGCGTTGGCGCCTAATAATGGTTGGTTATTTTATATTGGTATCTCATACTTTTCAACTTTAAGACGTTATCAGCGATTACACTTCCCTGGAAAAACNATATTGGTATCTCATACTTTTCAACTTTAAGACGTTATCAGCGATTACACTTCCCTGGAAAAACAATTGAGCTCATAATCTTTGCATGAATACAAGTCGAAATCACAATGTTACAATTTTAGCTATGTACAAATAATGAAAACGACCTTACATACAGATAAATAAATAGTTCACTTTGAAAGAAGATGTCAAGAGCTTCTTCATGTAGTCCATAAAATCTTACAAGGAAATGTTTTTGCAATTTCAGAAAANTTGAAAGAAGATGTCAAGAGCTTCTTCATGTAGTCCATAAAATCTTACAAGGAAATGTTTTTGCAATTTCAGAAAATTACTGGAAATATGGAGATACTTGCATATTTATAATTTGTGGCTGCCCCCGAATTTTTGTAAAATAACNTCAGAAAATTGCTGGAAATATGGAGATACTTGCATATTTATAATTTGTGGCTGCCCCCGAATTTTTGTAAAATAACCTTTTTCTGAGCATATCTTAAAATGGATTCAGAAAAGATCTACCAGATGCCCTTGTTAAATGTTGTGTAAATAGTTTGGTTTATTTTATTTGTACTTTACGAAAACTGTAAATGTTTGACATTAATATGTCATTTTACAGAAACACTGCGATCCAAAAAAAATGGTATCCAAAGGAAAAGTAGTCAGAGGTAATATCTAAAAGTTGAAGTGATCGGGGAACAAATATTATTTTTTTTTCGTGTCCAACGCCTTTTGTTGGTGGGAATGAATTTGCTTCCGTGTACCACCAATAATAATTTTACTNTTGGTGGGAATTATTTTGCTTCCGTGTACCACCAATAATAATTTTACAGCCAAAGTTCAAGAGAATTATAAGATCTTTTAAAACGCAGTTTTCTGGACACACAAAAAGAACTGCAAACCTGTGAAATTGTACTATCAGAAAATTTAAATTATCTTTTCAGATAATTACTTTGTCATATAAAATATGCAGTTGTTTGTACAAATTCGTGTTTTATGAGAAAAAGTATGATTCCTGTAAAAAAAGCTAGTAAATGTTTTTATACAGCAAGATAAATAATTTTACTTGTGATTGAATACCTCAATCACTGGTTGGATACAATTACTTTGTAATAAAATCACTAATATGCTTGTAATGNGGCTTTGAAATGTAATAAAGAATTATAAATAAATGAAATTTAACTCTGTCTAATGTATCAAAACTTCCGTACCGCATTTGGTTTCAGCCTGTTTTTCGTCTGTTGTGATGAAAAAAAATTAATACTGGAAATTGCTTCATCTTAGAAAAATTTTACAAAAATTTCCACGAATTCATACTTTTACTTAGGCATAGTCATAACCACTTCTAAGAGACAAAGATTGATTTAATTTTTTTTTAACAGGCCTGTAGAAGAGAATGTATGAAAACGTATTGTACGTCAACATAGCCTTAATGCTAAATTTAACGAGCAGCAAATCAATACGTAGTTGTTCAGATTTGACACATAAGCTCCACATTCTCTTTACCACAAAACGACAGCTAAAGGACCACTTAATTAGCGTCCCAGTTATTGAGGAGCTTATTATCAGCATACCTGTTGATTGAAATAGCTGCAGCATACTACATAAAAATGGTTGAGAAGCTGTTGATACATTGAAAATGTTACAATTTAATGCGGCATAACATATACGTAAATGTATTCCTGTTTAATATTAGGCCTACGAGTCACATTCTCTATAGTCCGTATTTTCTTGGTTGCTGCTATGTGTTGGTGATAAGTGACTACTTTTAACGCGTATTTCATTGGCGGCAGACTAGTTATTTATTAAATTTTTGTTACACGTTTTCTACTTTGGTGTAATCTATCAACGTTGGTTTTGATGGGGCTTTCGTCGTTTTTAAATTAAGCTGCCGAACGTCGAATTGTTTGTAAAATTTTTCATATAAAAATCATTTTAAATTATGCTACATTTTTATTATGGACGGTGGGCATTTTTTAGCATACTCTGTGCCTGATTTCTGATGTTAATGTACTGTTTTGTAACAAACCTTTCTGGTTAATAATTTGTATGCATAATTTTGCAAACACCGCAAATAAGCAGCCGTCGTAGGAGAAAAATTACTTAAATCTGTCATCCGTTCGAAGAAACATAAGTATTCAATAAATGAATACAAAATCTACTGTAAAGGACATACCGAGAGAGACACGTGAAGATTAACGTAATCCTATTAGCATTACATTTCTTGGAGACCAAAATAAAAAAGTGAAACAATAAGAATAATGTTGCCTTAGTGGGCGGCGCTTGCCTTAAAAGCTGTAGCCTTCAGCCTAGAATATCCAGATTTACCTTAACCATTGTAAAACCTAATATCTTTTTCAGGTAACACCTCCACGTCAAAGTATAAATGGTACCCGTATAAACTGGAGAAAACTGCAAATCCAGAGAACACGATGTTATTAGATGAATTACCAGAAACCTATACATTTTGAACCTTTTGATTTATAACTGACCTTCGAGCTGGAGCGGAAAAAATCTCTGCTGGAAATAATATGCAAAATATTAAAAACATTTTGCAAGTCAGCATGACCAATGTTAGCACTTCTTAGCTTGGTTGAAATATTCCGTTTCCTTGTCGAGTTAAATAAAGTGTTACCCTAGCAGCCAGATTGTCAACTTTTCTTGCATCGAGCTTATTACGGTTCTCTGTGGTATGTGGCAGCGAATACTAGTTTTGTTTTAAAGGAATTTCACACTAGTAAATTTTATTGATTGTAATATTGCTGCTTTCTTATTAAAGTGTAGGATCTATACTACACCGAGTTAATTCATACAACCAGCCGTTTTAATAATTGTTTGTGCATTGGTGACCTACTGGCAATAACTGTATCGTATTTGTGCCAACCTAAAAGTAGGAAGTGAAACATTGAACATTTGCGAGAAATTCAATTAGAATAATATTTTACGTTGTTTCTTAGGCGGTTTCAAATAACAAAACGGATTGAAGTTTTACATTTGCTATTATGCCGCCTGTCCAACGGTTTCAATGATACTAGGATTATCTATAAATCCTATTATTTTCTGTGAGCCGTATTTAGTAGAGTGACCGCGGAAACTGCTCTAGCTGAGTGACGTCACTCAGTCCACCGAGAATATAAATAAACACTCCACAACTAGTAGCGACACTACGAAGTGCGAACACATCTTACCGGAGTGATCTTCCACGCCTTTGACCGCAGGAGAATCCGCGAAACTGGACTGTCTCTTCACTCTGGTGATCAGTAGACTTAGAAACATGGCCACCGCCGGCCAACCAACTAGAGATATGCACACTCTCTTAGACCCCACTTCACATTTAAATATACTAAGTGCGGGATAAATGTTTTTAATATTTTTGACTTAGGATTGTTGATAGTTGAAAAACGCCGGATTTAATAAATCAAAGAAAAGGTGGGATTTTTCAATATTATGAAAAATAACCTTCATTGAAAAAAGTTTAAATTTCAACTTCCCGCTCTCTATTCACGTACATTGAAAGAAAACGTGGAAGTCGCTCGTCACATATAATTCAAACATACTCTTCCCACTCTCATGTGATTTCATAATTGTTCTCTCGAAGTCATTAAGTCGCCACATTGCAGTTAAAAAATAAAATTGAAAATTATTGCTGGCTACCTCGATTTATAGCTATCATAATATAAAATATCTGTAGTTTAACGGATGTGTCGTCACTCAGTGACATGCTAACGCATAGCGTGAACTACTGGATCTAAAAAATTATATTTTAAATGCATGGCTTCCAATAGCGCTTTGCAACAACCACTGATAAGATCTTATGGAGTGTGAGCACTAAGGGACGAAAGATTTTTCAGTTTATTTCGCAAATACAACATTATCTGTTCAACCCGAAACGTTCAGCTACTTACATTTACAATTTTTAAAATTCGTAAATATTAAATGCATGATTACTCTAATGCTAAACTAAATGGAATGGATTTAGATTCAAACAGGTTTTCTATGAATACAAAATGTACTTTAAATCTGTTTTTTTTTCTTGTTTCAAAATATAAAAAAAATCTATAATATTTATTGCAATTTCGAAATTCAGCCATTCCGGGTGTGAAAATGGAATTAATTGCTACCAATGTTACATATATCTTATACCAGATGAGATAATATTTTTTTTTCAGTATAATAAAATTTGAGCTCTTACAATTATTATAATAAATTCCATAGTCTTACAAAATGTATAGGAGAGGTAAGCAAAATGAGCGCAAATAGTTAGTTTAATTTATTTCTGGCACCATTAATTACATTACAAATAAATACCAGGGCGCATGGAAAGGCAAGATAAAACTAAAATTATTTATCTTTTCACAAACAACATTGCTAGTGGGTAAAGAATAAAATTCTCTGTTTACCAATCGAATGTTAAAAATAGGAACATTTTAGTATTCCATTTTTTATTATATATTATATATAAAAATCGATTTTTTTAAACTAGCTATTGTCTTTGAATCGCTCCCTACTTTGAACCTAATTTAGCAAAATCTTTTCTGAAAATAATATTATGTCGTTATTTTTTTCCTGGAAGATTTGCGTTTTTGCCATTTGGCGTTTTGATTTTGCTACAGCTTTCCTGAAATGTCCTGTCATTACAAAAAAAACACGTTCACAAGGCATATAAATGTTTCCCTCTAAAATTAAAACACAATATCGTAGCTCTTAAACATGTCCATAAAAAGTTATTATAAACTCATAAATCTGAAAATATTTTGATCGCCTGTATTCAATTTATTAAGAGTTCTTGCGCCTGTGAAATATTAGGACCTGTACTTCAAGATCCAGTGACGCAATCTTCTTGACAAATATATTAAACAACTAGTAAATTTTAAATTTTCTATAATAAAACATTTTTAATAATACCTCTGAAACTTAATATATATGACATGAAAACGAAGAATTTCTGCATATTATGTGAAGCTGTGTCTTCATGGCGTTGGCGCCTAATAATGGTTGGTTATTTTATTTTGGTATCTCATACTTTTCAACTTTAAGACGTTATCAGCGATTACACTTCCCTGGAAAAACAATTGAGCTCATAATCTTTGCATGAATACAAGTCGAAATCACAATGTTACAATTTTAGCTATGTACAAATAATGAAAACGACCTTACATACAGATAAATAAATAGTTCACTTTGAAAGAAGATGTCAAGAGCTTCTTCATGTAGTCCATAAAATCTTACAAGGAAATGTTTTTGCAATTTCAGAAAATTACTGGAAATATGGAGATACTTGCATATTTATAATTTGTGGCTGCCCCCGAATTTTTGTAAAATAACTTTTTCTGGGCATACCTTAAAATGGATTCAGAAAAGATCTACCAGATGCCCTTGTTAAAAGTTATGTAAATAGTTTGGTTTATTTTATTTGTACTTTACGAAAACTGTAAATGTTTGACATTGATATGTAATTTTGCACAAACCCTGCGATCCAAAAAAAAATGGTATCCAAGGGAAAAGTAGTCAGAGATAATGTCTAAGAGTTGAAGTGTTCGGGGTACAAATATCATTTTTTTTTTTTTCGTGTCCAATGATTTGTGTTGGTGGGAATTATTTTGCTTCCGTGTACCACCAATAATAATTTTACAGCCAAAGTTCAAGAGAATTATAAGATCTTTTAAAACGCAGTTTTCTGGACACACAAAAAGAACTGCAAACCTGTGAAATTGTACTATCAGAAAATTTAAATTATCTTTTCAGATAATTACTTTGTCATATAAAATATGCAGTTGTTTATACAAATTCGTGTTTTATGAGAAAAAGTATGATTCCTGTAAAAAAGCTAGTAAATGTTTTTATACAGCAAGATAAATAATTGTACTTGTGATTGAATACCTCAATCACTGGTTGGATACAATTACTTTGTAATAAAATCACTAATATGCTTGTAATGNGTACTTGTGATTGAATACCTCAATCACTGGTTGGATACAATTACTTTGTAATAAAATCACTAATATGCTTGTAATGTTCTACACTGTAAAAATACGTATTCGAGAGGTGCGTGTTTTGAACTGTATAATAGCTCATTGCTTGGACTGTATTGGGGTGAGGGAGCCGCTCCGTCCTGAACTTCTTGTGTGACAACTTGACAGATATAAATACCTGCGAGAATTTGCTGTTCTGGCGCGGAACTCGAAATTCTTCAGGAATGCACTCGTTGGTATTACAATGAGAAAACATTAGTGTCGATACAGTGCCAAAACTCCCCACCCCCTCCCAAAAAAAAAGTATATATATATATATATATACACTTTTTTTTGGGAGGGGATGGACAAAATAATGTGAACACCTGACATATACACAATATTTATTTATTAATAAGGTGTTGGGCCACCATTTGCTTTTAGAACAGCTGCANACATATACACAATATTTATTTATTAATAAGGTGTTGGGCCACCATTTGCTTTTAGAACAGCTGCAATTCTTCGGGGAATAGATTCGTAGAGTGTCTGAATAGTTTCCAACGGAATGTTGCCCCATTCTTGTACCAAAACATCCGCCAATTGCTTCAATGATATTGGAGATGGAAACCTGCTCCTCACTCTCTGCTCTAAAACTCCCCATAACGGTTAAATTATGTTGAGGTGTGGCGATTGTGGTTACCAGGGAAGATGTTTGATGATATTCTGATGCTCTTCGAACTAAGACTGAACCTTTTTGGCTGTGTGTATGGGTGCATTATCATCTTGGAATATGGCAGTGTTTGGCAGCAATATTATAGTCATAGTAAGAACTTCATAATTGAGGATGTCGAGATATTTGACGCTATTCCCCACCTGTGGCACACGGGGTGGTTCATAGGGTCGGAATTAATTCCTCCAGGCATAAGGTGTCTTGAAGTTTNATTAATTCCTCCAGGCATAAGGTGTCTTGAAGTTTGAGGGTGTATCAATAAGGTAGTCTTTTGGTGTTTCACTTTACTGGATTGATATATTGTCTCGAGTCTAAAAAAAAACATACAGAAACACTTCCGAGGTGTAGTACTCTATTTTGGCTAACTCGGATTAACTGTTGGCGACGTCTAGGTGGTGGGGGGGCTTATTTGGATAGCGACTTGATACTTAACTACTCTGCTGGTGGTGCTGGTATGTTGTCGGCTGTGGATGAGATCCAGCGATGTGGGCGGCCTTGGAAAAGGCCCGCATTTGGTACCATCTCCCCTGGACTGCTGTTCTGGGTTCGTTCTGACGTCCTCTCGCGATTTATTGATGTAACTCTTCTCTCGGCTCGGTGATAATGAACTGTCCTACTGATGTACTCATGTACTGATGTACTGTTGTGGCCGGGGGACGGATCTCCCCCAGCCACACTCGGTGAGGCTGATCTCCCTGACATACTCTTCTGACTGTCCAATGGTGTACTCATTACTGATCTCTGTGCGGTAATATTCTGACTGTCCAATGGTCTACTGATTACTGATCTGAACTAACCTCTCGGGTCAGTAATCTTCAAAAGCTCACCTGCCCCGCAAAGAGGCTTATATCCTTTCTAGCCTCCCTCCCTAAGTATTGGCACATGTCTCTCTTGTTGGGGGAGGGGGGAGGGGGTTGCCTGCAGTACAAAGCCCTTCAACCATGTGCCACAGTTCCGCGGTGCGTGTTTTCTGACTTCAGGCGAACTACGTCTGCCTATCTCGTGATATCTCGGAGCTTACAAATTTTACTTGGCTTGCTAGGGGGAGGTGGGTGGTGGGTGGGAGGCCTGCACAGCAGGACACGTGTAAGGCTTGACCTCGGACTCCTACCTCAGCTTGCCCTTTCTCTGCAGTGATTACAACTGACACATGTCTCTCTACACTGGTTTAAGCTGGCAGAGGGAAGTTGGTTGGTGACAGCGCCACTTCTAATACCTAATTACATCACGCGTCATATTCATTCTCAGTAATTCGACCAGTGATGAGAAAGAGAGGACCAGCTGAATACCACGATATAGCCGCCCAAGTCATAACGGAACCTCCCCCATGTTTGACTGTAGGAAGCAGGCAGTCCGGATCGTAGGCCTCTTTTGGAGTTTTCCATACATAAATGCGNATCGTGGCACCACTTCTTTCGCAGCTTAGCGTTGGCTTCCGTTATAAAGAGTTTTGCAATTGCAGCCCTTCCATGAATGTTAGCTTCGTGGAGCTCCCGCCGTACTGTTTTTGTCGAAACAGTATTACTCAAGTGAGTGTTGAGTTCTGCTGTCCCTTTTGCCACGGTAGTTTTATATAGTTTGGCCACAATTCTTTTTAATGTTCGTCGGTCTCTGTCAGTTAACTTTGGGTTTCGCCCACTATTCCTCTTCGCCGATGATGTTTTACCATGTTTTGTGTATGCTGTCATTGCCGTGGATACTGTCGCTCCTGAAATGTTAAACAATTCAGCTGTTTTCGTCACAGACACTCCCGCTAACCGAGCACCAACGATTTGCCCTCTTTCGAAGTCTGAGAGATCACACATTTCACTGATCGCTTGTTTTAACTGTCGCAGAACAAAGCGTATAATAATACACTGAAATGTAACCTACAAGACTTGGCATGTAAACTGTGCAATACATATGCGTCGCAGTAATTTACACGGAAGCTGTGTTACCAACATGCAATAAAATATACTATATTGCACGGTGTTCATATTATTTTGTCCATCCCCTGTATATATATATATATAAGCTGATATATTTTGAACTAAATGGAAAATATCTGGATGTAAACCAAAAATATACATGATTTGCAATACATTATATAACAGGAATCCCGCAACTCAGTCGTTCACAATATTGTGTAATTAACAAGTTATAAGTTGCAGTGAGAAGAAATATAACTGTCGCAGTTCAAAGAAAAGGACAGTCGATTATTTTTTTCAGTGTTTTTTTATTACTGCGATTACGCCACCTCTTTTTGCCAAGAGACTATAATCTGTGGACCCTCTGCATACTGCTATGGCCTAAACATACATATGTTTTGGTCAAAACGACACATGTCAATGGTCCCGAGATTCTTACTGTGAAGGCACATTCCACAGGAAGTGGCTTCCATTCGCTGACATGTTCATATTATCTGACTGCATTTTATTAAGCTGTCTGGCACAGATTTCTCATCACTTTCAAACGTATGTTGTAATTCACAAATTACTAGAAATTTTTCTCTTTTTATATACTCAATGATTTTAAAATTAAAAAATTGATTTAATTTACCGCGATCAAACTATACCGTCTCACGAAAACTATGAAGTGTTGCTTTAATACACTATGCAGATTTTAGTGAAGTTTACATCAAAATAATACTAAATAAGTGTCCTAACTCCACTAAGCTACAGGTTGGCTTTCTGTAGTTCACAAACTAATGAATTTAAAAGGACTCTGTGTAAATGTTTGCTTTTCATTTCACAAAAAATAATAATTCAATGTCGTAAAATATAACATTTTGCAGGCTAGTAGTATAAGTAATGGATGCAGAGTTTTTGGCTAACTGTAATATTGCTATACATGAAACCGATATTTGAAANGGCTAGTAGTATAAGTAATGGATGCAGAGTTTTTGGCTAACTGTAATATTGCTATACATGAAACCGATATTTGAAACACAATTATTGCGTTAGGGAACAACAAAAGTGAGCATCTTAACACACAAAATCTAGTCCCCATCTGCGGTGTAAAGATGGTTCGTAGGCTAGATGGTTAATTTTCAGTGGCACAGACTATATGGTGCCTGGGATTTGAGGGTAAATCACACACAATGACTTCATCCCGACTTCTTAGTTTGGAACAGGTTTATTTAACGGGACTTTACTTATACATTCCCGTCACTGTTGCGGGACTTTATACATACTTTAACGCCCTGCGAGTTCAGGCCTGAAGTGCTGGTTACAATGTTCTGGTTACGTTTCTGACGCTGTAGGGGCATTAGGTGTCAGGACAGGTCCCTGAGTGACGACGGGGTTACTTATCTGCACATGTTGCGTGGTAGTTGTTCTGGCAGTTGATGGGTCTGGTGAGCTGGATGGCCCGGCTAAAGGTCCTCTGGGGTTGGCTTGTTGCATGCTGCTGGCTTCCTCTCGATGTGGTGAAACTACATGTCTGATGTGACTCTGGTAACTGTCTCTGAATCGGCCCTGCGTCTCGCATTTCGCATCTCGCGTCCCGATTTGGCTGACCCCTTAATGTCGTGACTTACTATCTGCGCATCCTGGTGTGGCAGTACCGAACTTCTGTGCCACCAGCTGCTCGTTGCTTCGACTGATGGACATGGCCGGGGGTCTGATCTCCCCCCGGCCTTCTCTCTCTGCGCGACTGACCTCTCTCTGTGTGGTAATAATCAACTGTTAACTGTCGTACTCTCCCCTGACGTACTGATGACGAACTGTCCTTCGAACTAACCTCTCTGTGCGGTAATCTTCTGACTTAGTACTCCCCACCCTCCTCGCAAAGGGGCTTATATCCCTTCTAGTCTCCCTCCCTAAGTGTCGGCATGTGTCTCTCTTGTTGGAGGAGGGGGTGGGTGGTGTCCTTTCAAAGCTTGTCAGTTTATTCTTCCGCGATGCATGTCCACATTGTCCCGTGGTTAGCTAGGGGGGGGGGGTGTTCTCGGCACCACTTTCCAGCTTGTCAGCTGTTTCTCGGTGCGTGTTTTCTGACTTCAGGCGAATAACGCCTGCCTATCTCATGATTTCTCGGCATTACAAATTTTACTTGGCTTGCTAGAGGTGTAGGGGGGAGGTGAGTGGGATGACCACGCAGCAGGGCACGTGTAAGGCTTGGAAGTGTGTTTCTACCTCTGCTTGACCTTTCTCTGTGGTGATTACGACTGACACGTGTCTCTCTACACTAGTTTAAGCTGGGTGGAGAGGGGGTTGGTTACAGCGCCGCTTCTAATACCTTATTACGTCACGCGTCAATCTTTTTGCAAATTAATTTCCAGTTCGTGCCGGAATATAGATGGCAGTTGTATGTATTGTTTATGTACACTATTATAAATTAAAATATTTTATTTTACTTCTTGGTCTTTAAATAGTTATACTATAACAAATCCAGATGTGCTGCTAAATTGTGTAGGAACGGATCAACTTACAATAATTCCTTTCTTTTAGACTGGCTTCAAGCACATATTATTCCAACTAAATTATACCTCTGACATAGATAAATGCAAAACAGAAAATGACATCCTTATGAAAAAAAAATTGTAAGGATACTTTGTTTCAAAAAGCAGAACCACATCTAAATTTATATCTGAATTATGGTCAGGTGTTCAAAGTTTGCTATACAATACTCTAACCTCCCCTTGTTCTATTCGGGTTTTAATCTTGACCTAAAACATGGTATGATTATGCAGAGACCTTACTAACTAAAGTGGGTTCCGCACTAATTGGTAATTAGTTTGGTTATTACATTCTGAGTTATACCATGAGTGATTCCATAACAATATTACAAGTCCTGCCTCCTCGTTACATGAGCCATGACGTCTTAGCTATAGTAAGCACTGAGGACTCCTCCCTATAGTTCTGTACAACTGCATCTCGGCTTGCCATGATGGAAATATATATTTAAATACCAACTGTGTTACCCTGATTACCTCTAATAGCAGGTTTAACTACAAAATGTCCTATTGAAGAAATGTTAAACATTACTATCACATGCAGAAGAAGTGTGTGTAGTGTGAATATTGGGCTACGGGGACAATACATTTTAAATGTAAAAGTGAGGCTCGTGATTCTCGCTTCCTAAGAGTCCCTTCTTCGGCTCGTCTCGGGATTGCTGGGATACCCGAAGAAGCTTAACGGATACGCCCACTAAACCTTCAAGAATATGCATCTGTTTCTGGAGATCTCAAGAACATATTACTTTTACATACATAGGATATACCAAATAAAAATTCTACATTTATTATTAAATATAAGAAAACAAAACCTACTCTAATCGGATTTATTAAATCGATATTTATATAAAAATCCTATTGCAAGGTGAATTATTATTTTTAACTATTGACGAAACCGTATGGAGTAAATCGCGGAGACAAAAATAATCCCTCTCCTTTTATAAAATATTTATGAAACACATAATTAATAATCAATCTTTTTCAATTAAAAACTTTAAAGATTCCTTCTTTAGCTTCTACGTTCATATCAGTTTACTATCAACTCTATGTATTATACTTAAAAAAATTATTATTCACCTAGTTATAAAATTGAATTTTTTAAATTCATGACGATTATTCATACAGATTTTTATAAGTAATGATGGCCCGGATAACCCAAACCAGAGTAAATACCACCGTCCTGCATCGAGTCGTGCTGCAAGCATTGCATTGGTCCCAAGGGCCTGGCTACCAAGACATACATTTCCAACATTCTGCAGGTATATAAGGCGACCAGAGTCTCGTATTTTCTAGGTTCTTTATACAGTGCGACAGGATCTAGGGAGAAAATGCTAATGTTTTTGTGGAGGCAGAAACAGCTTTTCGGCGCAATTTAAATATTTGCGTCGCACGAAACGAGAATGGTTTGTCACAACATATTTGCATGTTTTTGGCTCTCATTACGAAACATGTCATCGGTCATCTCACTAAAGAAGTACGAGAGCAGCGCCCAATTACATTTAATTTGTGGTCCGAGTGTGATTGTGCGAAACCATCATCATCTAATGAAGAAACGGACGAAATGAGTTCAAGACTGCGAAGGTACCAGTGTATGAGTCTGATGAAACCAAAAATGTCGTATAATCCTAATTAGGAAAAATATGCGAAGAAGAAGAAAGAAAAATAAAGAGCGCAAATTGGGGTGGGAGTTGTCAAAAGTTAATCAGTTACAGCTCCGACTTAACAATCTGTAACCGCTTCGTGCCTCGTCGTACATCTAGCTACCAGAATCGATCAAGAGAAAAGAAGTCATCTTTAAACCGCAGAAAACCAGCGACCAAAAATGTTTTAAGTGGTCGATTTTACCGTGATTCTTTGACTGCGTATATCCCGAGCGAGTGGACCGGCGATCTGAAGCCCTTGAAGGGAAGTTTGATTTTGCTGGACTTGGATTCCTTGCACTGCTGCTTCAAATTTAAGACTTCGAGAAGATCAACTCTGCTGTATCGGTCAACGTGTACTCCCCCACTGACGAAGATAAGGTCGTGCCCATACGATTTATCAAAGATGTGAAGATCGAACTCTTTGACCTCCTCCTCACCACTGAAGACAAAAACTCGCATTACATGAATATCAAAAACTTTTCGTGTCTTGTGTGTCCACAGGTATTGGCCTACAAGGAGAAACTGCATGTATGTAAGTAAGCGGTTCTTTACGTTTCACCATAACCTGTCAAGAAAATTGCGACTTACAGACCGGCAGTGCTTAGAAGAACACATCAAATACTGTATAGAATGTGTTCCAGAGAGAATCGCGATACCACAGCCAGGAGAGAATGGAAGACCTCGAACACTAAAATTCAAGAATTGCCATAATTTTGTCGGCGTTTAGTCGTGGTAAATGCGGGAAGACCTATCCTATGTAAACCCAACCTCGGGATAGGTTGGGTTTACATCACAGTATGTGTGTGCTCCGATGCGCTATTACGTGTTTGAATAAGAACAATAACGATTCACGTGATTTAATGACAATTGTTTAATCATAATACACTCATTGTTTGAAAAAAATACAAAAACGTATGATGGTGTCATTTTGGGTCGCTTAACACAGGATTAAATCGTATTCTGATGTGCAATAACACATCGGTGCACGCATTCCCTGTGACTAGCCTATCATGAAGTTTTACTCAATTAAACAGCCCTTTTTATATATGTTTTCTATCAATTGTAAGTTTTTTCCCCCTACAATTTTCCTTATCTTCATAGTCGTAATTACGAACCGATTCATCGTTTATACTGCCAATATCCTGATTCTCCCAATAACTTCGTATTCGAAGCAATCAGTAGTGTTGAGACACATCATTTTCTGCATTTTTTTTTTTTTTTTTTTTCAGTTCTTTGGAAAATCCGTGATTCTAAGCTATTGCCAACCTTTTTTTTCAGCAATTAATATACTCTCAATTTCTTTGTTAACCTACTTTAATCTGGGTCATTTCATTAATGTATGAAGGCTAGATTATCGCTGCTTGTAACTGAAACTAGATTTACTCTGATAATTCTTTGTTCATTAATGTGTGAAGGCTATATTATCACTGTTTGTAACATCAGCTATAACATATTGATAATTTANTCTTTGGAAAATCCGTGATTCTAAGCTATTGCCAACCTTTTTTTTCAGCAATTAATATACTCTCAATTTCTTTGTTAGCCTACTTTAATCTGGGTCATTTCATTAATGTATGAAGGCTAGATTATCGCTGCTTGTAACTGAAACTAGATTTACTCTGATAATTCTTTGTTCATTAATGTGTGAAGGCTATATTATCACTGTTTGTAACATCAGCTATAACATATTGATAATTTGCAGAAATCTCCAAATTATTGGCGAGTTACCGGATCTTAGCGTTAGCAGTACCCTAGAACCCAGGTGATTCTTGGGNGCAGAAATCTCCAAATTATTGGCGAGTTACCGGATCTTAGCGTTAGCAGTACCCTAGAACCCAGGTGATTCTTGGGTATCTGCAGTCGCAGCTATGCCTGACGTGTTACTTTAGGCATCTGTGGTACTTAATGGTGAGTTGAATGCTGGATGCATTTCATACACCCCATAATTCCACGGTATTCGCTGGAAACATTTAACATTTCACAACTTACAAGTTAATTCTTGTCAGTTTAGAGATTTAATTAGGCTTAACTTATATCTGGTAGTAATCTTCATTGTGATGACTTCTTGATGACAATGTATTGCATTAGGTACGCACCCATACGATTAACCCAAAACTCAGTGGTTTAGAAAATTGTTGATTTCAGTTAATATTGATAATTGTACAGTGATTTGAGAGTTGTGGTTGTGTTTCTGTAATTTTGTGTAATTTATATGTAGGCATTTTTAACAATATTAAATTAAAACACGCTACGATTTGTGCCAGTTATTAGGTTGTACATGTCCTACTTAACAATACGTGATCTCCTCTATACACACATACGCACACATAGTTTGTTCCTCTGGATTACCGGATTGGAAAATGCACTCGTATTACTATTATCGGCACCTGCTACCAACTTAAGTATTAACCTCCTACATCGATACCACAAAAACTGAAACGCATACAGACATAAAACATATACAATATATATTACATTTACTAAACTACACGCATTACAGTTATACGAAACTGGGAATTATAAATATTGTAAATATCGAGTGAAAGCATCCGACATATGCCAGTCAGTATGGACGCCGTAGACGAATAGGGTTCCACAGAGTCGCCTTGCTCTGAACGAAAACAAAAACTAGAATCAAGAAAGCACTGTAGTTCATAATTAATAAAGGAACGATGGGACAATGCTGCCAACAGTAAATGAATTATTATTAAGAATTATAGTAAAAATTCTAAAATTGTATTCAAACAGGTTAACAATTACGGAAAAGTGGAGAATGGAGTGACGATGTTTAAGCGGCTTTAAGCATATCGAGAGCCGATGAAGATGAAGTTAGGTGAGTATGAAGCAGCGCCGAAATGCGGTAAAAATACTCATGGGCATGAGAGAACCGCCTGCACGAAGAGTCCTTTTCGTGCGAGAAAGCATTACGACATTGGTCCCATGCAGTTTATGCAGGACAAAATATTGAAGGAAGGCATCGAGATCTGCAAGGATTCGTCAACTTGTCGCATCGAAGGGTACTGATTCCACAAGCGATTATGATGAGATGGTTAATGCTAAAGATGGAATTAATGCAGTAGAGTCGGTTCGCGTGAAATATACACTTGCAAGATTTTCACGTGAAATCAATAAACTTCAAAATAAACTGCCATCAACTCTAAATACCGATGACCTTACCACTTCTGCTACAAAGAAAAGTAAATGTATTACATAATACAAAACATGAGGTGAAGATGACCATGAAGACAGCATTGATGAAAATGATCATGAAGTCAGCATTGATGAAANCAAAACATGAGGTGAAGATGACCATGAAGACAGCATTGATGAAAATGATCATGAAGTCAGCATTGATGAAAATGAATAATGAATTCAGCGACGGTGCTGGAAACAATGGTGATTTTATTTCTCGATGCTTCGGCAAATACCTCTACCACATTTGCTGCAACGAGCGTCATGAAGAAGACAGAAGATGCTGAGAGCACTGGCTACATATTTCCGGAAGACGCTAATGAACTTGTTGATGAACTCATACATTTGATATACCTGCAAAAATTCGGGGATCTCTCACACATTGTTGAGATATCTTTAAGCATCGATGAACCAAATGCTCGGGGTTATATTGTAAGATGCGATGAACTACTTTCTTATGATTATGTATGTGCAAAAAAAAAGCATCATATTTTAAAAATAAAATAATTGTGCTTTAGTTTTTGTGTGGCATATCCTTTTATCCCTTACGACTTTAAAGTGGTGATATGAGCATTCGACTATTAAAGTAATGATCTGCATACAGAATATTAATGAAAACTTTTAGTACCTATAAAAATTGCAAGTATAGTTTACCCCAGCCACCTCTCTACTAGTTTCTCCTCTCCCAATAATAAAGAGCATGGTACCCACCTATCTTTCTCCTGTAGCATTTTCTTATAATGCATGTAATAATTTTTAATTCTTTCCTGTCGAAAGGGTTTTTACGGTGTCTGTGCCGGTTTGTCCCTTTCTCTTCTAGATGTAGTTAATTAGCTATAAGTACATTAGGGAGGTTTTTCATGGCCTAACTCGGCCATGGGAAACCCAATCCCTCTTTGCCGCGATGCACGTCTCCTTGCATTATTTTCCTTCCCTTGTAAGCGTAAGGGGCTAGCCCTGAGACGCAATAATCCCGTTCCTACCGCGGACTAATATATAACACTTAGTTTTAGAGTAGGTTAGAAAAAAAACTGCAAGTATAGTGGACTGCATACAAAACATTAAATCAGTCAACCTGTATAAATTGTGGAGATTATGAATGAATGTAATTTCTATATGTATGGGTGGCGACAGACGACAAACCAACCGAATGATTGATCGAAGGATTGGTATTGATCGAAGGATTCGTGAGGATTGCGGAGGATTGCGAAGAAGGATTGATGAGGATATGTGAGTGTTGGTGAGGATTGTGGAGGACTGCAGAGTATTGCAGGGAGAATTTGCGAGGATTGCAAAGGAAGATTGCTGAGGATTGGTGAGGATTGCTGAGGATCGCTGGAAACACAGATATAACCTGTTTTTAGAGGATGGAATTTTTTTAACGAATGTCGTGGATGAGGATTGCATGAGAGTAGTTATTCCAATAGCACTGAGAGATAAGATGCTCCAGCTGCTGTGTGAGGGACACTGTGGGAGGGAAAATGTCAAGCGAAATGCAGGCAGGCCGTGTTTTGGCTAGCCATGAACAAGCATATCAGAGCATATGTTAAAATGTGTAGGGTTTGTGAATCACAGCAACCGGTAAAGCAAAACGAATCTGTAGCAGATCTGTTCCAATCCTCCCATGTGTTCAAGTGTTAACAGACATACTTGATCAGCATGGAAAAAGCTACCTATTAATTGTAGATCACTACTCACAGTAACTGGAAATTATTCCAATATCAGATAAAACTGCTACATGTGTAATTCAGGCATTTGAAACTGCACCAGCACAAATAATATATTCAAGTAATATTCCATTTAACTCCCTCCAGTTCAGACTATATGTGACTGAAATACACAGCAAACTTGTGACTTCAAGGCCCATATATCCTCAAAGCAAAGGGCCAACAGAAAAGGCAGTGAGCATCGCTAAATCAATCTTGAGAAAGCTGTAACTGAATCCAGAGATTGGAGGGATATGTTAAGTGAGTACATAAATACGCCGATGGTGTCACTAAAAGCATCATCAGCTCAGATACTTACGAGTAGAACACTTAGGTCAGGGTTACCTAGCATCACAGACATTTTACAACCTAGGCTGCAGAAGCACATGTTAAGGTCAGAGACATCCAGTTAAAAAGTGAAACCATGTACAACAAAACAGCCAAAAAGTAATTGGACCACTTCTAAGCGGGAGACAAAGTGATCGTCAGTACAGAGTAGGGAGACATTTGGATCAGGGAAGATACTCCAGAAATACGACACCCCTAGATCATTCTAGGTCATTCCAGAAGATGGAAGTATCGTAAGGCGAAAAACAAAACATATTCGTGAGCATCACACTATGTCACGAAGTCAGAGAGCTACCAGTTCTAGCTATTGGACGAGTTGGTCGGACACAACTGGAAGCCAAACACATGGAAACATAATCTCCAATGCATCCAGGTCCACGAGCATGAGACGGTTGTTAATTTGTGGTGAATAGAAAGGGGGGGGGGAGAGAAAATTTGCGATGGTTTCCGGTCAAAGAAACAGATGTACCTGAAAAAGAGGAACAGGAAGAAAAACGAGAAGCTTTAGAAGCTGCAGCTACCAAAAGAACTAGTATTGGTAGAGTGAGCATGAAACCACGGTATTTCGTCGAAAAAATATAAAAAAGGGAAGGTGCTGTAGTACTTGATAGTGACTGATTCAGAATGATGATTGTGTGTATAGGTTGGAGGCATTGGAGATGTGGAAGGTGAATGTGTATGTAAGATGGCTGCTGGAGTAAATGTAAACATGGCATATTCTTGTTACAACTATATTATTATCAAGTATATGATTAACTACAAGCTCTTTTATAATACCACTAGTTTGCACAGACACTTAAATACACAGTTTGCCGCAGGAATGAGGAATGGTTGTGTTACTTTACCGACATCCGCATGTCATGCAGTTTTTTTGCTAACTCGACATCATGGTCGGCCGGTGGCTTATAGAATGGCTGATCATCTTGGCAATCATCCTACACACATTCGGTTCTCACATTTCCTTGTGGATGTCTGTAGTTCTCAACTGTTTTGCTCCCCAACAGCTAGCACAACTATGTCATGAGATGTGGTACCAAATGTGTTCCCTGGTCTGTGATAATTGAATCTGGTACACCAAATTTCGATATAAGTTTCAGCTGTTACATCAGGGAGAGGCTTCATGAATTGATATCTCGAGAAGTGATCGATAATATTCATGATTTAGCGGTTACCACTTACAGTTTTCGGTGTAGCTCCTACAATGTCTAGACCTAATCTCTTGAAAGGTCGTTCTGTTTCTGGCAGCTCAAAAATACACTAAAGATGAGGTAGACTGTTTATTCGTCTCATGTGCATGTACCCGACATTAACCATCACCAAAAGAACGCCACTGTCAATGTCACATGGTCCACAATTATGAAAGTGTTCGTTTATATATTACATTTTAAATTACAAGCACCATTATGTGAATAAAATGCTTTTACCTATTTGAATTTAACCGAACTCCATTATAAATTGGTTAGAGGAAGTATACATACATCTCAAATCATTTGTTTACTAATCAGTTTTCTAACCTAAAATACAATCCATGCTGCTTTCGCCAGACATCTTGGCCGAAAAGCAGTTCAGTGTTGGGGCACGGTGATTGGTCTTGTGCAGACAGTGAGATCAGTCTACCTCATCTTTAGTTTATGACCTAAACAAGAACAGCTCAAGATTTTCCTTGAGTAGCCCTGTGGTTACAGGAGACACAGTTTTACAGATAGTGGTCTACTGATTGTTTGCGATTTTTCCACTAGTGTCTCTCAGCAACCATACGATTCGTAACTTTTATTTACCTCGGTGAGCAGAATACACAAAATAATGGCATTCCTTTAAAATATTATCCTGCTGCGACCTATGCACGACCAGACTTAGGCCCAAACGAGTTTTGCTAAACAGAAGACCATCTTGTACACCGAACCTCAGCTGCTGTCGGAAAAGCTGATATTCCCTGTCTTTTTGTTGTATGGAACATATGTTTATCTCTGCACTGACTTCTATCAAACGTACTCGCCTACTCATGGAATCTGCATTCCCATGTTTTCTACCCAGATGATGCTGAATTTCGCAAATATACTTACTCAACTGTAAGGACCATAGCATAAAGCTGTCACTAGGATCCTTCAGAGCCAAAATCCACTTTACTGCAGAATGATCTGTCACTACAGTAAATTCATTTCCTACCAAATTACAGCGAACATGTTTACACTCCATGCAACTGTTAAGAGCTCCTTTTTTACTGTCAAATATAGTTGAAGGCGAAAATTTGAACGTTTAACAGAGGCTTAAATATGCAGCCATGGCACCAGACAACTCTGCTTAGCCGCGATGCATGCGACCTTTTATATATAACTCCGAGCTAAGGTTTCCCTTGAAATGCATCCTATTCTCCAACTGAACTTTTAGCAACTAAATTGCATACCTGAGTGCCCACAGAACTGTGAGAGTACTCCAGATCCTCACGATGGCGTGGATCGATTTAGGTACTCGCTATTTAAAAAATAATAATAATCTGATGTCACTCCTCCAGGGGAATAATTTCGATAATTTAAAAAATTGGGCCCTGATACATGATCGAAATCTTGATATTTTAAAGTACATGGTGCAATTAAAAAACAAAAGTCAGCCTATGTCATCCATAGATTAATATTTT
>NQII01000325.1:836594-904244 GCA_002778355.1 Clitarchus hookeri | reverse complement strand
AACAACATCAAAATCCCGGCACGCCCACATAAAGATTCTGTAGCCACCGTCTACGACAGTTCGGATTTTTGGGCCTCGACATTGGAGTTGCGACCTCATATAGCGTGTGTGCCGTTTGACTATTTGGCGAGTTTAATGGACTTTCAATTTTTGTATATTTAGCATTATCAATATTATTGAGCTTTTGAGATTTATCCAATTTTTGCGGTATTCACTGGCTGCACAGGCTACTTTACTAAGGCCAGGCGCTTTTCCTCCGCATTAGAAGAAGTGAAGTGAATAAGTAATATCTTATACCAGTCACGCCTTGTCTCTCCATTCGTTTGTGAGTCGTTGTGGAGTGATGAGTGGCTTGTGGATTGCTGTGGATGGTGTGCAGGGATTAGGTGGTGGTAATGTTGTCGAATTGGTTTTTGTGATTCATAAATATTTATCGCAAGTAAGCAATGGATGTCGATGAACAAACTGTGCACAAGAGGAAATTATCAGTTGGGCAAGCTCGTAATGATAGTCATCAGGCAAAAACCAATTGTGTAGGGATTGATAGCTATTCGATGAAGTCTCTTAATACTGCGAGTCAGGTTAACCCTCCCCAAGTATGCTATCCTCGGGATAGCCCAGGTCCCTTTGTTGTTTTTGTTGAGTCGCAAGATACAACTATTGGCAATCTACACTCCATTTCTTTAGGTCGTAAACTTCATCCCAACCGAGATATTTTACATATACAACGAGCGATCTCAGCTAAATGAAAAATTACTTTTACTTCTGGTCTTGCAGCCCATCAGTTTATATGTTCAGATTTGCCAACGAAGTTGAAGTGTATGTAACTATACCTACTAGCCTTGTCCAATGCCAAGGTTTGGTGTATAGCATCCCTCTCGATATGTCGGTAGATGAAATTCGAGAAGGTCTGGAATGTGATTACAAGGCTCTTTCCATTGAGTGGTTAACAAAACATGTCATTAATGGATGTGTATCGGAACAGGTTCCTATCCGACTTGTTAGCCTGACCTATGAAGGGCAATACTTGCCATATGAAGTCATAATATTCAAAGAGATTTTCAAAATCAATCCTCGTGTGCAATCTGTGTTGCAGTGTTTTCGGTGGTTCCCCTTCGGACATATTCAGAAATATTGCCGCGCTGAAAGTGTTCGCTGTCCTGCTTGTCCCATACCTCATTATGTAGCAGATTGTCAAACTGTAGATACACCTGTCTGTATGCACTGTTCTGGTCAGCACCTGGCTCATGATAAGGCTAAATGTCCAGTTTGGGAGATGGAGTGCGAGGTCAAACCTGTTATGGCATATTACAGCCTTTCTTATGCTCATGCCAAAACTAAAGTCTAAACTTATTTCCGGGTTTTTCTGGTGCAACAGCCACAGCATTCGTATCCAATTCATCCCCACCCACCTCACTAACTCAATTTCCACCTCGGTCCACACCTGCAATTCTTCCTCCCTCATCGTTGCCTCTGGCTTTCCCGTCTACATATTCACTAGCTACACAGGTCTCCACCCGACCCTCCCGAGTGGCCATAAAGCTGTCCGATTGTTATACCGTTGCTACAAGGCGTTACCTCCAGTGACTTCGACCACTGTTACCCCTGTGTTTAATATTAGAGACTATTATGCTCACTTCAAACTGGATACTGTCGACTATTTTCTCTCCCCTGTTCCTATCCCACTACCTGACGAGGTTCCGCCCATTGAGGTGTGTGAGGTCCCTAGACTTAATAAAGGTAAATTGAATTCCTTGATCGACACAATTTATCATATGTTCACTATAGCAAAAAAAGACTCGACTTTTAATTTTGACCAGGAGAGTCTTGTTCAATCGTTTATTCAAATTCTCCTTAAGGGGATGTGTCTTTTTGAGGTGAGTGTGTCTGCTTTTCTTTTCCTATCCCTTGCCACCCTTGTTTCCTCCATGTTTTTGCACCGTACAGTGGAACGCTAGATCACTCATCTCTAATAGATTTCCCCTCCATTATTTGAACCCTCATACTACAGACATTCTCCTGACCAAAACTCGGATGTTATGCAGCCGGCCTCTTTGTATAAGATCCTTTCAATTTCATCTCCCCTAAAGATGACTGAGGTATGGCTATATATTTAGGGGATACACATGCTGGTGAGGTTTTCAACATTACTTATTCTAATAGTTTTCGCAGCATTGATGCGGTGGCGATTCGGTCGTCTCTAGGCTGCTTCAATATCACTATCGTCTTGATCTATGCCCACCCTAAATTTCTATGTTCAGAGCACATTTGGGCCTCTTTTTTTTCCAATTTCCACAACCTGTACTTGTGGGTGACGATTTCAATTGCCAACATCATATGTGGTGTAATCCCTTCGAGGATGTCTCTGGTTGCCATTTGTCAGAATTTTTACTTGCACCATCCTTTACTCTACTGAATGGCACGCAACCTACATGGCTCGGACCTCCACATTCCCGATCAACTGCAATTGATTTAACTTTTGTTTCTGCTATCATTTCAGGCTGCTTAAGCTGGATCGGTACATAATGATACCTGAAGTAGTGATCACTTTCCGATTATCCTTACTTCTTCGCTAACTCATGCATATCCTTCCCATATGTTTCATCCATACCAATTGTTGTAAAATCAGGCTAATTGGTGCAAATTTTCTTCCTTAATGTCGGAAGTAACTACACATTTCCTTCCTCTCACAGCTTTTAACATGAATGTGGTTTAGGAAGTCTTCTATGCCTCCCTTTTTGAATCTGCTAAAATTCTATGCCTTTTCGTCCTTTTCGTATTGGTGGTCGGAAACATGGTTGCTCTTGGTGGGATGGACTACGTAACGAGGTTAATCGTTGTCGTTTGAATGGTCTTCACCAATATAAACGTCAGGCTACATTGGTCAATTTTCTACATCTTAAGAAATGCCAAGCACAGGCGCGGTAGTTGTGGTCTGAACTTAAAAAGGCTAACATTAATACTTTTTGTGCTTCACTTTCTCTTACTACTTCCTCTCGTATATTATGGGGTAAATTTAAAGCCTTTAGCACTAGTAAAGCGTGACAAAACAGTCGCTGCATATCCCTCTCTTACTTGTCTCTACTTTCGTGGATCGCATTTCCCCTTATACCGTCCCGGAGGATATTACCTTTTGTGCTTCTTTAGTTGTTTCTCATGCGGCTTCATGTGGTCATCAGTTTTTTTACCGGACATTTACAGTTAAGGAATTAAGCCATTTTTTGTACACTACAGGTAATACCACCCCTGGGTTGGATTACGTTTCTAATGGTCTCCTTAAGCACCTCCCTCGCACTACTATAGTGTGGTTAGCTCAATTATATGATAAGGTGTTCTGATATGGTTGTATCTTTTATGTGAGGAGGGATTTTGAAATAGTCCCAATTTTGAAGTCAGGTATATCTCCTCTATCAGCAGAGTCTTATCTTCCGATTGCACTGCATTCTTGTTTGGCGAAACTTACTAAGAGATTGGTCAAACACAGGCTTACTTTGTTGTTAGAATATCATTGCTTACTTCATCCAGAAGAACTTGGTTTTCGTTCTGGTATTAGTACCATGGATGCTGATGCTGTATTGTTTTCACATGTTCGGGATGCTTACACTCACTGCTTACACTCACCAGAATGTATTAGGTACTGTGTTTTTAGACTTTAAATCGGCTTTTGATAATGTCAATCTTAAACTCCTTTATAGTAAAATGTCTAAACTTGTTTTACCATATACCCTCATACGATGTATAAATTCTTTGTTTAGCATCCGTCGTTATATGCCTAGAGTTCCTGATGGAGCAGACTTTGTTCGTCAGGTGTACAATGGTTTGGTTCGAGGCAGTACTCTTAGCCCCTTGCTGTTTATCTTATATACTCAAGACATCATATTTCATCTGGGTTCCCATGTTCGTTCTATTCAGTATGCTGATAACATTGTTCATTAGGTAGAATGTATTTCCTATGACAAAGTTTGTACTTCTTTGACTACAGCCCTTGATTCTTTATCATTTTGGTTGGATGACCATGGTTTTAATATTTCTGAGGGTAAGAGTCGCAACCTGTATTTCACATGTAAACGGTCGCCATCGCCATTACCTTCTCCAATCATCAGAGGTTATCTTCTTCCCTGTGTGACAAAGGTACTGTATTTGGGTGTATTTTTAGAGACTCGTGGTGGATGGACTGCCCATGTTGATTATACTATTACTAAATGTCGCAAAAGAATGAACATTTTAAGGCTCTCGCCCATTACCATTGGAGTTCTACATTTTTTTTATTTTTTTATTATTTATGTCTCTACCATCCTGTCTGTTTTATATTACGGTATTCCGATTACTGGGCAGCTGCCACTCTTTTTGGTGAACAAACTAGAGACTATACAGAATGTTTGCCTCTGGCTTATTCTTGGTGCTTTCTCTTCTACTCCCATTTTAGACTTGCGTATGGAAAATTTCCTTAAGTCCTTGTCAGACCGTTATAGACCGCAAGGTAAACATTAGATCCGTACTCGTAGTTCTCACATAAGGGGTATTCCACAGGCGGTTGACAACCATGGTTATGTTCTACCGAAAGTATTATTAACGATGGCACGATTTGTTCGCCCTCCACCTAGATTGTTACACCATTTGCAGTATGAGGTTTATTTTAGTTCACCTAGTCCTCTCTTTCTATCTCCTACTAGATATGTTTCTCCCATTGCCATTCAACAAGAATTTAACGCTACTGTTGCTGGATATCCTGACTGCACTTTGATTTACTCTGATGTCTCAAAAACTGTCGAAGATGTTGGGTCTGCTTACTTTGCTTCTTCACATAAATGTTCTGGGCTCTTTAAGCTCTCTTCCACTGTACCGCTTATTGTGCCGAAGCTTTTGCAGTGTATATGGCTTTACGTTATGTTTACGATTTCAAGGTCTTAAATCCTCTCATTATATCGGAGTCATGTTGTTTATTTATGGTCTTGTCTTCTCCTACTTCCCATGAGGAGGAGCTTATATGGCTCATACGGGAGCAGTGTGTTCTTTTGGATAAACTGCATGTTACTGTACTCTTCATGTGTGTACCGGGGCATGTAGGGATTCAGGGGAATGGGATGGTGGATAAACATGTGAAATTGAGTGTTTTACATGGTGTCTCGAAGTCCCTACTTTCCTTTTCGGTTTTATATCACATATTAAATGGGGAATTTTTCCAGCACTGATAGCAGGCATGGAAAAATTATACTTCGGTTATTAATACTTTATATGCACATTTATTTCCTACATATTCTCGGCAAGGATATCATCGTTGTAGTTCCTGTAGTTTAGCAGCTCTTCCTCTCTTTTCAGGTCATAATGTATTCTAGTCTCATTTATATTAACGTCATATAGTCCCTAATCCCTCCTGTATCTACCGTGCCCCTAGTGCAGATTTGACCCATCTCGTGTTTCAGTGTTCCACTGGCAGCGATCGAAGTTCGTTGTATGCCGCCCTTCATCGGCTTCGTGTGAGGTTTCGTGTCTCTTATCCTGCGGTACTTTTTCATGACCCTCGGGTAGTTTGTGACGTTCTCGCTCGGTTTTTACTTGAGAACGATATTATTATCTGATATTCGAGAGTTTGCTGTCCTGTTAGTTGTCCTAGGTGACCGACCCTCTCCTGCCTTACAATCCCTTGTTCCATGGTCTTTCTTTCCCTCCATGGTTGATGAGCTTCTACCTAGAAGAATAGTATTTGTGATCCCGTCTGGCTTTGTTCCTTGTTGGTTTTTCTGGTGTTTCTTAAAGCGTATTTGTATTTGTTCCTATTTTTCGGTTTTGGCCGAGGGCTCTACAGTTGGCCACATTACCACAAAAAAAAAAAAGTTTTTTCTCTTCTATGGTATAGTAAAACGAAATGTGGTTGTGGGAGTCCATGTTTGCATAGTACACACAGGAAGTTCAGAGTGCCGTTAATTTTCTGTATTGTTTATCGTTTTGCTGAAATAAGTTGTTGGAAGTTGTGAGTAGGTATCGTTATTATATATATTGGTAGACATTTGAATACTCTTTTAGAATTAGTTATTTTTGAACTAATTAGTGAATTATAATTGTTTTTGTTTTAATGATTTTATTTTTAATGTGAATGTTGTATATTTATTTACACGCAATGTTTTTTTGCCTCTGTTTTATAGAACGCTGCTTGGGTTTCCATACGTGGTGTTATTATCTCGTACTTAAACCTAGATATTTCGTGATTTGTGCTTTCATGTGTACGTTTCAGGTTTTATGTATAATTTTCCCCTAGAAAAATAACTAACCACCGCTTTTCCTATATCCTAATGGGGTGCGGAAAGAGAGTCTATAACGTTTCCTTTGCTTTTTACAATTTTCTTTGCAGAATACCCCAGTTAATAAACAACCAACATCCTACTTAAATAAAGTTGGTTTACCAATTAACTAACTAGAGGTGGGGAATATTTCATGGAACGGTTAGAAAGAACGGTTCCGGCGAGAGCAACTGTAACTAAGATTCTGAGCAAGTCAAATGAACGGTTCCGTCGGAACGCCACGCCATTCCATCACTTCCGTACAGAAAATACACATAATTTGTTTATATTATTTTGTGTATTCTAATTAGCAAAAAAAAAATTTTAACCACACCTTGAAATGTGTGTATCACTAATATTATTTAAATACGCTGGGTTAGTGCAACATCGAGATAATTCAAGTTTTT
The DNA here is from genome assembly GCA_002778355.1 of Clitarchus hookeri. Taxonomy (NCBI): domain Eukaryota; kingdom Metazoa; phylum Arthropoda; class Insecta; order Phasmatodea; family Phasmatidae; genus Clitarchus; species Clitarchus hookeri. Next base: position 897,559 of record NQII01000325.1, on the reverse strand, counting down.
CAGTAACTTATTAATATCAGAACAATGTTTATATTATGAAATCGCTAAATGAAGTTTCCGGCTATGAACGGTTGCCAAAAATGCATTGTAAGGCCAGCAGAGATGTAAAGATTCTGGCAATTGATTGGAACTGTTCACAGCTTCGGAACTGTTCTGTGTGTTACAAACTCGTGAACGGTTCAGGAGAATGAACAGTTCCAGAGATGGAATAGCTCTCTGTCACAAACTATTGTGATCTTACGAATGGTTGCAACGAATGAACTGAAACACCTACAGTATCGGAAATTATGTGAACTGTTGAAAATACATGAAATATAATACAAAACCCACAATGGAATAGAAAGGTGAATAATTTTTAATAAATATATTTATCGGCACACAAATGGTTTCGCTCAGAACTCATTTTGTCATTTTTTTTCTCGAACTAAACGCCACTCTAGCAGTATTGTCTACCTTCGTTTCTTCTGTGCATTAGTTGGGTGGAGGGAAATATTACGGCCTTAAAAACTAAATACAAAATAATTACATTGTAAGGAATGTGAAAACAATTGTTTATCATCAGTTTTCTGCTGTAATTTAAGTTGTAACAAAATTACAAGAATATGAATGAAATTCCTTTCACAATATATTTTCTTACATGTAATGAAGTAGTGGTTACGGTTGCAGCACAGCAGTAATATATTCATTTAATCGGGAAGAGTTTGTGCAACATGTATATCTCCCCCCCATCCCCATTTCTAGTTTCTAAAATCATGATTACGTACAGAACACTTTCATTATGTTATAAACCGTTCTGATAAGAACTTTTAAAAAGAACTGTTCTTATTGATAACTGGAACTTTCAGGAACAGTTCCTGAAAATTGGAACAGTTACCATCTCTATAACTAACCTGTATTCAAATGCTGGGCATGGTAGAGATGGGGAGTATTTTATGTAACATTTATTTTTACCTATTATCTACTTGTAACATATCGGTTATGAGTATGAATTAAAAGTAATAGGTATTACGTACCACTTATCCCCGGCATGTTTTCATGTGCCACAGATAAACAGGGAAATTTTTTTCCCCATATAATAAAGGCGACACCTACATGACAGATTTTTATTTACAAATCTTCTGTTAGACATATGGTACTCAGCTTCAAGTAACTTTTACCAGTATAACGTACTCGGATTGTTATTCCGTCCGCTCACAGTATGTCTGGTACTCACTCGTACACCGCGTACCTGTTAAAAGTACTCGTACTCATTTGTGTTGTTGACTATCCAGCAATAAATCATTTTAAGTAAATTAATATCTTTCGAGTAAAGTTTGTATGATTTGAAAGTATTGATTATCTAAACGCATTACGTTGCTTTGTTTTACTTTGTCGTATAAACTATGAACAAGATTGTACAAGTATTAAAAATCTAAATATCTTTAACTGTGAGAACTGATGTAATCTCTAATTATTCTCTGTTGGAACGTTTTTCCAGCACACTTGTTTATTCATCCACAAAAACAATCAATACCTACACGTTAACAGGCCACAAAAAAAATAATAAAAAAAATAAACGATACTCCGTACTTTTGATGTATACTGCAACTTCTACAAAAATAAGAGGCATGTCACTATCAGTAACAAATACTCATTGTTACCGCAAAAAGTACTAATTTACCATCTCTATGGCATTGAACGTTCTGCTCCAAGAGTGACAACGTTTTTGATTTATTTCAGTTAGAGGTTTCAGCAATATTAGATTGGTAGGGTATGGTACCCTATCATCATAGGTATTGATTATTTTTTTCCAAAAAGGCAAATGTGGCATTAAAATGTTCTCGATGATTAAATAATAAAATTTTGTACTGGAAAATGTAAAAAACCTAAAGTATAGTCAATTGATTGTTACTTCAAGCTTTTCTGAAGCACTGCTATTGTTATACTTCCAAGATATTCCTCCGCCTTGTGCAAACAAAACTTAACCAATACAGTGTTTGAATTCAAGGGCCCTTACCTGACTTTGTGCCCTTGAAAATTGCATCACGGATGGGATGTTACATTGTCGTTGTTTGAATTCATAGCAAGGGCATGTTATGCACCCTACAATGTCCCCTTCAGCCAAGGGCACGAGCAACTTGCTCTTCTCTAGCCATTGATAGTTTCCTGATGTACAACTGTTTTTTAAATATTTATTTGGTTTGTGTTTGTTTTGTGTTTACAACTCTGCGTGGCCCCGGAAAACCCCTGCCAATGTTGCAAAGACAAATGAAACTCGCATAGAGCGAAATTCTACCGAATGAAACTTAACGTGGGAACGAACACAGGCGTCCAAAATCACTACAGCCTAGGCTACATTCGCAATAGCACACAAATAGCACATTGACACAAAAGTTGAACCTGCATTAATGAAGGGTATTTGCTACAAAGCTGCGTGGTATACGCACAGAAAAATAATCCATCTTGGCGCACAGGAAGTTAGTTAACTTTTATCTTTTCTGTGCGCTATGCTTCTGTGTGCAGCCAATCAAGAAACAGTATGTACTATGTCAGTTGAATTGAAAAAAATACATACTTCCAAGAAATTGAGGGTAAGTTGATTGACGTAGTTCGTTATTGTTTGCACATTTCATTAGGTCTCGCAAGGAAAATGGTGTATTCAGAGCCCGCCTTATTTTAATTGTAGAAATCTAGTCCCAGACTGATAGATTTAAAGAGTTTTATTTTGTATATGCGTGAAAATACACGTATTCCTTCCTATAGAATGTATTACGGGACTGAAAACCTAGAATTAATTACTAATTTAGAATGTATTACGGAACTCAAAACCTAGAAATAAGACTTTTTTTTTTTCAGACAGTTAACTTTGTTGAACGTAATTTGTAATTCGTATTTATTACTACGAGTTACACTTTACTAACCAGATAGAACTAAATGTAACCATTTTGCTTACTAATATAGATCTTGAATTGTTCTCATATATAAATATAAATTGTATAATCAGGGTTATATTAATTGACAAAATATATCACGCTTTACTAAATGTCCAAGATAAAAATATTGTGGCATTCTGTTACGATGATAAAAAAAGTTAAACAGGGATACTCCGACATACGAAATATATTTAATTAATAGTTGGGTAGTTGTAAAGAATAGCTGCTTTTTTGAAGGAGGCCTAGTAGGCCCACAAAAGTTATATATATAAATGTCTTTTGCACACATTACCTGTTTCATATTTAGGAGGGTGTAATGATAACATGAGCAGAATGCCGAAAATAAAATGGATAATATGCAAAGAGTTTGGCCGCTTTGTTTACATCGGACGCCATTATGGTTGGTCCTGTAATGCTGTAGTAACGTAAACAAATGTGAATCGGCCGTCGCCTTATTGACTGTGGATGTGTAGACGTTACCGTAGGTTATTTGCAGTTTAGATGCAATACAGTGCGGTTCGTGGCGAGTGGAGTGTGTTGCTGCACGCGTGAGTTGCGACCGTGCAAAGGCTTGTGATTTAAGAATGGAGGGTGCAAGTATGAGTGATTCTGTGCGTCACAGTCGTTTATGTGATGGGTGTTACTTGGGCGTTTGCCAGTTAGTTGAATTAACATTGTTTTGGCCACTGTTGTTTGAGTTTTTATTATATCATGGTGTAGGTCATGCACGAAGGTAGTTGAATTGGCTGAGGAAAGTGAATTTTTTCGCTGTCAACGGTCAGATAAGAGACGTGTCTGTAAAAAAATTTAGAAAGGTCTTTGCAACGATGAAAACGAGCGTATGCACCACTTCCTACTTGCCACGGGAAAATTGTACCCGCCACCTACCTAGGTGAGTTAATACGTATATATTCTGTACCATATAAGGAGGCCACTTTTTGACAGCTCTGCGAAAGTAGCACCAATGTTTACATCTGACTACGTATCCTTCCGCCATCAGCTGGTCCATCACGTCGGGGCTGTATTTTTTATCAACACGCTGTCAGCTAATCCACTTCTCATTGTACTGTAATGATGTTATAGCTAATATATTCGAGTTGGAAATATGTGACGTGGAATAACGTTAGAATTGCTTAAAAACTATTCACACGTGTCTACGGAATCAAGGAGATGGGTTTCGAGAGAACAAAATGGTGTATAATTTACGTAGACGAACTATTACCGGCCGAATATAAATGACTTGTACTCCAAATTGTTGTATATGAAATATATGTTACTTTAAAAATTATGCAGAGCTTGTGGAAAAATATAACTATTGGCATATGTTTGTAAATTCGTTATATATCGCGCAGGAAAGAGCTCGCAGAATATTCAATAGATAGCGCGCAGCACGTCACGGCGAAGTTTTGAGTAACTCTTTTTATGGATAACAGATAGCGTATTTTTTAAAGTTGATAATTCTTATGTTACGGGCTGGAAATATATTTTAAATTCGTGTTTCGTCAAATTATTAGAAAAAATAATTCAACAATATTATGCAATATTTCTGTATGCTTTTGGAATTAATATCATGGACGTGTTGAAAGCAAGGTTGGAGAGGGATGATACGACGTGAAAAAGCTTTCTGAAGATAGCACAACTTCAGAAAACTTTTCCACGTCGTATCGTTCTATTGTACATTTCATTTTGATCACCTAAACATAACTACATTATCACGAAGTTTAGTTTTTAACGCTAACAACCATTGTTTTGTGACCTCGTAAAATAAAATGTATTAATAAATCTACAAACTCGTTCTTATCTGCGTATTTTCTGCTTTTCTGATGTGCATCGACAGTGCACTCAGAATAGCCAACGTAATTTTAACTTTTGTTCGTTCGTGCATTAGCTGATACAGGATTTTGTAAATGGCGCTTTGTTTCGTATACGTCAAGTTGCCACTCACTGACTGTCAGAAAGTGGCCTTATACGGTATGGACCATACTTCCAGTATGTTTTACTGTTGCTTTAAAATCCTAAAATCTTAGATTAGAATAAAATCTTAGGTTAGATTAAAATCCTATAATCCTAATTAGATTAAAATCCTATAATACTAGGTTAGATTAAAACCCTATAATCCTAGGTTAGATAAAAACTCTACATTTTTCAGGATTTTTTTTTTCTGAAAAGCCGCTATTCTTAACAATTACCGGTATAACAAACTATGAAGTATTGCTAAAATAATTGCCTTCCCTCAAATACCAAATAAATAATATAATTTCATAAAGTTTTGTCCATTCCATGTATTTTTGTTTTTAAACTGGCAGTATTTTAAGTTCTACGTGCATTTTCTCTTGACCTAAGCAAGTAAATTACATTTTAAACTGTTGTAATGACGCAGTGTTGTTAATTTTCGGGGCACTTGTTTCATTTTCTTTCATTTTTCCAAGCTTCGTAATATTTTTATCAGGTTTGAAATTAAAAATCGTGGTGGTTCGTTTTACCGTGATAGTTTGTTTATCGGGCATACGTTTGCAGTTTAATGTTTATCAGGCTTCCGGTTGCTGTTTTCAAAGCCTTAGTTTTTTTACGCGTCAACATTAGATTAGCTTTTTTCAGAATGCGTCGACAGTTTTGCCCGACAAGTTCCTACGACGCAGTTTCGGATAACATAGGAAGAGCGTGCGTGGCAGCCTACGCCAGGCCCTTATCTGAGGAGAGGGGGGTGATAGGCAGCACAAGTACTCGTGTGCCTGTAGCCATTGAAGTCAGTTTGAAGTGAGTCATCATCCAGTGCTCGCCTAGGCCACGTCGAGCGTGGCGCTAACCCCCACACCGGCAAACTTGAACTTGCTAGATTATTTCTCTGCCGGTGTGGGAGGTCGCTGCATTTATTCTTCTTGCGATACAAGTTTTTTAAGAAATGAAATAATTCGTAAACGAGTGTGGCACTGTTCTGCACTGTCTGGTTATCTGAAACCTGTTTGTACTCTGAACTTCGTATGTGAACTGTGTCACTTGACTGGTAAATAAAAGTATAGAACAATTACACCGGAACTTGACTTGTTTCATGTTTAATTGGCGTCCATTTTAAAGAGTCTCGTGTTACTCTGTCTTGAGCTAGTCGAGTGGTAAGTTATAGCTGAGTGGCAACTTAAAGCCGGCTATAACTGTGCGCGTACCACATTACACACTACAAGCATAATATGCGTATTTCGAGCAGAGCAGACCTCTCCGTTTTATTTCATAAGAGAAGAAGCAAGTGTTTCAGGTTCAGCAGTTTCCTATTGGCTGAGAATAACTGACGTCTTTATATTCAGGCAAGCTCGTTTATCTTCATATTTAACCACACAAACTAAAACTTCATGATGCTGCACGAGGCTTAAACTTAAATGGACTGAGCATACAAAATCTAGTGATACTTGGAATCTCCACATCAGTCTGTGTATACTGCCTTTTTTTTTATTGAATTGCCGCTGTAATGATAATTCAAACGATAGTTCAATTTTAATCCTTCTTTCCTAACACACTTCACTTTTCACAATAAGAAAATTTCACCGCCAAAGTAAACAAAACTCATGTATCAAAACAACACAAAAATAAGATTTACCAACTTATAAAACTGAAATTGTCAACTGAAATTAACTGCCAGAAAAAAATACTTAAAAAATTTCCGGTCATCTGTGTTATGTACGATTGTAGCAGGGTGAAGCCGCCCTATGCGTGGGCTCCTGTGTTATTTGTGTGCTAATTGCAAGCTATTGCAAATCTAGCCTAGGCTTAACAAATTTTTCTTGTGAAGGTTACAAGGGCTTGTGAAACAGACCGAGAACAAGGGAAGTGATCAAGGGCACATTGCACTGAAATCTAACAAAGCCTAAGTATACGTGACAATGCACTGCATTTGTGCTCACAGTTTGTGGATCATTTTCATATGAAATATTTCTTACTAGGCATTGCCAAAGCAAATATTTTCTCTCTGGTTTTAGTCATGCAAATTATAAATGAATATACAATGAATGGTTCAATTTAAAAAAATATATATATATATTTATCTTAACACAAATAGTACATTTAGAGTAACATTTCAATCCGAAGTGGACTGAAGGATCCTGATGGAAACTTTACCATAAGCACACCCGGACTGGACTGAAGTAGGTGTGAAGTGAGTAATCCACTCCAGCCGGCAAGGTGGACTGGAGTTTAGAATCTGGATTGAAAATTTACACTGCCAACAGGAGTGAACTGGTGTTGAGAGGAAAACAAATGCCACCATTTTGAAAGTGATTGTTTGCATGTATGAAGTTTCAAAATTTGTTGTAAGCAGATTCTAAGCTACTAGGGTAATAGTGTTTAAAATAAACGAAATGTGAAAGATTTGGACTGAAATAGACTTGCATTTTTATTAAGCATAATGCTTGGAGAAAAAAATATTAAAATTATATAATGGTAAAAAATGCTGTTTTCAAAAGATTTCCAGAACAAAATCGGGTAGACTGTCGTCTAGATTTATTTTTTGGATATTGTTTGTTTTATGGTTCGTGCGATTTTCAAAAGATGTTACTACACAGCTTTCAGTCCATGTTCAAATTATCTTTTCTCTGGTTTACATGTCAAGCAGGATTGANTTCGTGCGATTGTCAAAAGATGTTACTACACAGCTTTCAGTCCATGTTCAAATTATCTTTTCTCTGGTTTACATGTCAAGCAGGATTGAAAACATAAACCTAAACGCGACTTTTGCTCCATGTTCGCTACAACTCCAATCTAAGTTCAGACCAGTTCGAAGTTTTACTCTGAACGTAGTAAGTACAACATGCTTCTGATAGGCCTACATGGCATTTAGGAAACAGCTTAAACTTGTCATGCATGGGGTGATTTTTCAAAGGTTTGATTCAAAAAGTGTGAAGAAACCGAGAATAGACCATAAATAGAATAATTACAATTTTTTAAAGCCACATTTACAAGTATATGACGGATAGAAATAGTGATTACCATACCATCTCTTTGTAATGTACAAATAAAACTCGCTCCAGAAAACTAACTAGGTGCAAATCTGCACCACTCTGCTTCCCATAGGATGAGATTAAGTGAGTTGGGTTTGCCGTGCACATTTACATGTTCTATATAAAGTAATTAAATGCACTAATTTACGTAGTTCATAAGAAGCAAGAAAATGTGTGCGTCCCACCAGACTTGCTATCGCTCTCCCTCTAGGGTGCAGAGTGGTGCATATTTGCATCTATAATCAGTTTTCTGAATCTACTTGAGATTGGTGCAATTGAATAAGCACAAACACACACAAAATATCTGTAAAACAAGGCAAAAGGGTCAACCCAACTCAAGTGTCCCAACAAATTGCTGGGCCATTAAAAAAAAATTGTGCGACCTACCTTATGTATCCATTCGAAAACCAGTGATAATGTATTTTCATTATGTATGGTTGACCAATAGTTGTCGTCTTCATTCAGTTATCTGCACCAACTTTAGTGTTTGCAAGCATTTTTGTAAACTGCAAACACGAATCACGCACTGGATGTGCAGGATTTAAAGTACTGTATGTAGTACAATACACAATACTTTAACTGGCATTTATGTTGTACAGTGTGTAGTGTAATTCACGGTGCATCAGGTATATGCAGCTTATAGCTTGCACCGGCGTCAGGCGGGTGGCATGGAGTGATAAGCTGTGTGTAGTGTGTGTGTGTCGCTTCCTCGATGTGCACGCAGACCCATCCTTGAGATGGCAGAGTAAGTTGAAAGTTTAGAATGCAATGCACAAAAGACAATGACTGGACTTTAAATGAGGCAACCTGGCATTTAAACAATACAGCACAACCCCCATTAACAAAAATAACCATCACAATACAATGCTAAAACAAGGAAAACTCATTTTCTGAAAAACACAAAAATATTAAAAATTATGATATATTTCTACTATACTAATCACGTAGAACACAAATATACTAGGGGCGTTGCTTTAAACTAAGTACAACATAATTTTAAAAAATGAACAAAATTGCGAAATGACTGTTCAGCCAGTTTGCTTACGTTTGTGAACGAAACGTCCTAGACCAACAAAAGTTGCATTAATGGGTTCTGCACAGCTTACCTTGTTCAAATTGCATGTTACTTAATTTTGGAAACAAAGCCTAGTTATTTTTTTATTTACTTATTTAATTTACTTAATGTAGTTATTTATTTGTTCCATTGGACTACAGCATTTGTTCATTTAATATTGGAATTTATCAAGTAGGTGTGTTTGAAGTGCTGAAATCTGTGGTTTTATTTAATTATTTTGCTAAGAATTTGAAAAAAAATTCATGTACTTAATTTTAAAAATAAGTGTGATTATAGGGTATAGATGTGGCGTTCGCTCACTCTGCACAGGTTTTTTGCCCTTGCCGTTTGCTTGCTACCTCTGCAGACTGTCAATCTGGTCGATGACTGACAGCCCTTCCCTGAACGTAACAAGATCGCAATCCTGCCTGCTGGTCCAGTGTGTCTAGTACATGTAGGGTAGCTGGTGCAGCACCATAGTAATTAACTCGTCATCTGTGATTGGCGGGGTGAGGTGGCATAACTTTTCGTCCTCAGAAATGTGCATGTCCATACTTTTCCCTTTCCCTGGGAAAAAGCGCTTGGTGTGCAGCTGGGCTCTCAGGTTCTCTTGGGTTTTTTTGCTCCAGAAATTCTCCACGAACTTGTGTCTGAATTCTGGGTAGGTTGTGACTGTGGTACGCACTACCTCCCACCAGTAGTATGCTGATGAATGGAGTGCTAGGTTAAGGCACAGTTGCATATTGCGGTCTGGTAGGTCGAACAGGGTAGCATACTCCTCAAATTTAATAAGGAAGTTGACGGGATTTTCTTCTAACTTTCCTTCAAACCTAGGTAACTGCTCGGCCCAGAGTTTGGAGGGATGGTGCAGCAGGGTACTCATGCTCATGGGTGCATTCTGTTTGTTTGTCAGTTTGGTTAGTGTGTTTACTTACTGCATCTGGCCTTGGTGTAACAGTAGGTGAAGTGGTAGTGGTGCTAGCTGGTTGTATTTCCTCCCTTGCTGTAGCACTGGCAGCGATCTGCTTGTTTTGCATGCCTGTAACAACCTGCCCTAACTGATCAATCTCTCCAGCTACTTTAGCGATGCGTTCAGTTACTCTAGTTCACTCGACATCTGCAGCCTTCTCCATCTGTTCAAGTCTGTCTCGTTGACTTGTGTAGGGTCAGTTGCGAAGGCCGGTCTCCTCTCTAGTAAGTGCACTCGCTGTTCCGTGGCGCTTACTTGCAGTGTACAGTGCTCCTTTACTAGTTCGAGCTCTTCCCTATTAGAGGCTACCTCTTTGTGTACAGTATCCACCTCCTCCTGTGCCTGAATCAATTTGGTAGTTAAGCTGCCCGCCAGCTGTTTGATTTGCTGTTGAATTTGGCTGCCCTGTTCCTGTAATTTCTCAGCCATATGTGCCCCATTTTCAGCTGCCTGATTTCGCAAATATTCCTCCAATTTCTCAGACTGGTTTTGCAGCTGTGCTTGCATGATCTGGGTTAATCCACTGGTCTGCTCCTGCAATTTTTCATCTAGCTTCTCTGCTAATTGCGCCCTATTCTCAGCAGCCTGGTCTTGTAGTTTTTCCTCCTGGTTTTGCAACATTACATACATTTGTAACATGAATGTCTGGAGCATTGCGTCTTGGCTGGTGGCACCTGGGTTAGCCATGGCCGTTTCAGATGGTATTGCAGGTGTAGCGACTGGCTCCTGTGTTTGTCTCTCCTCTGTCTTGGTAACATTGCCCGTGCCCTCTAACATGCGTGTTACTTCAGTTGTTTCTTCCATCTCGGTTACGTACTCCTGGTAGGCCTGAGATTGTATGCAGTGTGCTGTCTCTTACTCGTGAAATACTCGCATCACTGGGTAAAAGAAATAGGGTACTTTCTCCTCTCGTGACCCCACTTGGTGTGCCAGTCATTGTAACGTGTAACATATAATGAAACATAATGTTAGATCTCAGTCTAAAATATGTAATGTATAATATAAAACGTTATGAAACGTAACGACGAGGCGATTCTTACACACTTTGCACACAACAGTATACAACAATGGGATACACAATATATAACGCAAAATAATAATAATCTGAGGGTGAAATGCGTTCTGTACACCGCCGTGTATATGAGGGTGACGTTGCAACTGCTGTAGTGCATGTAATGAATTTTCTCAGAAGAGTGCAAATCCTAGCTGCTCAGTCACAATCGTACAAATTGAGTACTGAATTGGTGTGCTTGACTGAAAATCAGAATTATTCCCTCTTTTACTCCTTGATAACACAAAAACAGTGTGCGAACTGGAAATTAGATTCACCTTAGTGACGATTGAAGGCAGTCTGACGAGTTACTTTTGCCCGGCCCCGTTCAGACTGTAAGCAGGAATACACACACATTATCTTACCAATCTGAAGGAACGTGTACCATTTGTACACCGAGCAACACAGCAGTCTGATAGCAAGCATACTTGCGGACAGAATACACACACAAACAGGAACACCAGGAGAAAATCTTGCTACTACTACGAAATAACAATGGACGACTGTGTTTGAAAAATATAGAGCTCTGAATAGTTTGACTTTTCCCAGAAAAACGAAATAATTCATTCTGATAGCAATACAAATTAGCAAATTATTTTTGGCTCCAAAAATATTAACTATATAATTAAAATATTTCTACTTGGGGTAGTGCCCTCGTGGTGGTTAAAAATTAAAGTACTTGGAAANTTTGAAGCACTAGTGCCCTCGTGGTGGTTAAAAATTAAAGTACTTGGAAATGTTCAGGAATTATGCCTAAATCTTAAATGTTCCTTCAAAAATAATTACTTGAAAGAACACAATTGCAATTAGCTAGCGGCAGAGTAAGGACTCGGTTCAAGTTTGCCGTAGTAAAATTTAGGAAAAATCATGTTTTAGAAAGTTTTGTAAGTACGAATAACATGGTGGCGTAAAAATGTTCTAGTAGTTTGAATTAACGGTGTTAGGTGAAAAACTTTATTTGGGATTTCTTTGCTGAAATTAGTGTCAAATGTAGAATTTTGATGATCTTAGGTTTCCGATGATCAAATATGCCGACGGGGTATATCTCGATGCGCAGCAGTCCTGAGTGATGTCTCACAAGTTCTAGCTAACCTCTCTGAAAGCTACGCGGGGAGAGGCAAATACAGGTCTACTTATTGTGTAGAACACTTCGCATCTTGTCTGTATNCGAACCTGGATTTCCCTATTAAAAATCTATATTTAACACCTCATGCACAGCCCACCCGGACAGGCTGCCTGATGTCGCGTAAAAAGGTGTCTGTCTTCGTTGATAATTTAACTTAAAAATGTTCTTATAAAACTGACCAATCACGAGGGTTACAATTTCAATTTATATGGACGCACACAACGTAAAAATAGAAAGACATATATGTGGCCAAAATAAAAATACTGGTAAAAAGAAATATTATAGACTCTGCTTCAAAACAAATAAATAAATCTTGCCACAAATAAAATAAGTAATGTTAAAAATATTGAGCTTGTTAAACATAAAAATTATATGTTTATGACTATTTATTATTAAAGCTCAAAGAGTGTGTTACAACTACAAGAATATTACATAAAAACTAATATTTTAAATTAAACAGAAGACATTTTTACAGTGTGTTCGCTTGCAGGGAAAACAGAAAAGTAAGGGAAATGTCAACGAATTTTCATCTGGGTCAGGGAAAATGTAAAATATTTGCTACTCTGCAAAAGTTGTTAGTTGTGTGAATACAGGATAATGTAATTATAAATATATGCAAATTAAAATTATAACTTTTAAGTTTGTGAACTAGAAATAATAAATTTTTTCCAAATCCAATATGGCTTATATGTACAAAATAAATTATTTTTGTATGAAATCAATAGCGTACGTATATTGCAAGTAATAGATGGGTTTGCGTGGTCTGTTGCTATGTAATTGTAATTTAATTCTGCTAGCATATGAGTTCTGTCACCGTTGAAAAAACATGGTAATAGAAGGTTTTGGTCCTGAAAATAGGTCAGGGAAATTGTTGAGATTCCACCTGGAAAACTGGGAAAATTCAGGTGATTCCAAAATGGAATTTCAGTGGACACCTGTTTTAAAACAGGTTCACGGTTATTATTTTTTGTTAGATCGACTTGCAGTGCAGTTGAGCTTGAGTATAATTTATGTTAGTGGTGATGTAATCGCAGTTGTGCCCAGGCCATTAGTTTTTAAGTAGTGTTGAGAAAAGTCGTTCACTGGTATGACCTCGCATTCAAAAATATATCACTCTGTTCCCAAGTATTTTTCACAGTCAACGAATAATCCTAATCAATACAAATTGTATGGGATATTTACAGTTTGTCCATTTTAATAACTCACATTTAATCCTAACCTAGCTTGCCTTGGGTAATTTCTTGATCGTAATGTTTGTAAATGAAATAGTAAAATGACAGGAACTTGTGTCCAAATGTGTATGCTCTGATTTATTGGTTTGCATTTTCATCTCCAAAGCATTAAAAAGTTATTGAAATACTGCTAATTATAATTTTTGCTTAGAAATTTTGTGTAGGTGTAGAAATCAAGTAGTTTCAATGTACGGAATGTTTCACTGCTAAACATATTAAATATGTTGGTTTTCGTGTGTGTAACAGTTCTTTTTCACTCTGTAATTGTTTTATGTAGAACTGTGATGAAGCTTTTTTTAATCTGAATCTGCCCTTGAACTTAAAATACATAACATTCAAAAGAATTTGGTGCTCATACATAAGCATTATTAATATCTTCAGAAATGTCATCCAAAAATTGTTTAAAATCATTGCTGTAACCAAATTTGTTGTAGACGAATACTACGAATATATGTTATGTTTTCACAGCAAAGTGTGTCCTATGCTTTTGATTTGGCTTGTGTAATAATTTTTAAGGTATTTGTCAAAATTTTGAAAGAATTATTATGAATAAAAATATTTAGCGAATGATTTAGTCTGTTATAAATAACTAATTCTTAATTTTACAATGAACCAGACGTGATGAACTATGTCACATATGGACAGTGGCTACAGAGTGTCTTGAACAATGATGTTAGAGTCGTGTGTAGTCTCCTTTAGCGATGATGCAGTTCTGCAGTCGTGTATAGAGGCGATCATAAAGGTGTCGGATGTCATCTTGGGGTAAAGTGTCCCATGCTAATTCCACCTGTTGTTGCAATTGGTGTAGGTTTGTTGCCGGTATGGCAGACCGCACCAAACGCCATCCCATCATGACCCACGCATATTCAATGGGAGACAGGTCGGGTGATTGTGCTGACCACGGTAGTTGACGAACACCTTCGGGAGCGCATTGGGTAACACGAAACGTGTGCACAGGCATCATCCTGCTGGAAGGGGACATCTCCTTGGCGTTGTAAGAGCGGCAANCTAGAGCGCGTTGGGTAACACGAAACGTGTGCACAGGCATCATCCTGCTGGAAGGGGACATCTCCTTGGCGTTGTAAGAACGGCAACAAAATGGGCTGGTATGATTTTCTTGATGTAGCGTTCACTGTTCAGTATTCCCTCAACAAACGCCAAAGGCGTACGGTCATTGTAGGCTATTGCTCCCCAGAACATGATGTCAGGAGTTGGTCCTGTATGTTGCTGCTGTATATATACACTGGTTGTTGACGCCCATCTCTCAAACGACTGTCACTAGCTCCAAGGCAGAATCTTCTCTCATCACTAAACACAACTCCGTGTCATTCATCCCTCCAGCCCACCATCCTAGGCGGACTGCGTGGTGATGATGTGTGAGAGGAAGCCTGGCGAGCGACACCCTTGATAATAGCCCAGCATCCAGTAAACAGTTGGTGATGGCCCTAGCTGACACCGTGGGTGCAACAGTGGCCCTAATCTGTGCGGCAGTCACCGTGCAATCAGCAATGACAGCTCTTCTGATGCTGTGGTCCAGACGGGAATCCGTATGCCACTGCCATCTGGAACGAGGTTGACAAGCATATGCACCATCATTGGACCACCGGCACCGTCAGTGATGCACAGCAGACACTTCATGCCCTATGCTTTGGGCATTTCTTCGGAAGGACCATCCAGTCTCCCTCAGGCCCACAATACAACTTCATTCAAAGTCAGTTAATTGCACGGGGTGTGGTGTACTTTGCTGCTGGCCCAGTATTCACCAGAATGTGAATTTTAATTGCTTTGGGGGGGGGGGCAGTAACATCCCTGACTCGCATAGCAAGTTATCACAACTTGCTATGCGAGTCAGGGATGTTACTGAACAACCGATTATTCTTAGTCTTGTGCATAGCTAGATATAGAATAATATTACTGAATGTCCTCAATACACTTAAAATGGTTTGTTTGTATAGTTTGCCTTGCAAATATTTTTTACAGAATTTCACCTTTTGAATGCACTGCTAGTACAAACCAGTGGCTTAGCAAAGTACTCTCTTCCATCTGTTTTAAAGCATTTTCTTATCAAAAATGGCACATTTTTCTGAAATGAACTGTTATAATATTACCANATATGCACCGTCATTGGACCACCGGCACCGCCAGTGATGCACAGCAGACACTTCACGCCCTATGCTTTGGGCAATTCTTCGGAAGGACCATCCAGTCTCTTTCAGGCCCACAATACAACTTCATTCAAAGTCAGTTAATTGCACGCGGTGTGGTGTACTTTGCTGCTGGCCCAGTATTCACCAGAATGTGAATTTTAATTGCTTTGGGGGGGGGGCAGTAACATCCCTGACTCGCATAGCAAGTTATCACAACTTGCTATGCAAGTCAGGGATGTTACTGAACAACCGATTATTCTTAGTCTTGTGCATAGCTAGATATAGAATAATATTACTGAATGTCCTCAATACACTTAAAATGGTTTGTTTGTATGGTTTGCCTTGCAAATATTTTTTACAGTATTTCACCTTTTGAATGCACTGCTAATACAGACCAGTGGCTTAGCAAAGTACTTTCTTCCATCTGTTTTAAAGCATTTTCTTATCAAAAATGGCACATTTTTCTGAAATGAACTGTTATAATATTACCAGAATCAAAAACAATTTGTACAAGTAGGCCTATAATCAAAATAAAATTAGAACAAATTGAAAAAATATGTCTGTAGTAAGAACTAGTTCATATTGAGCGAGTGATTGCTCATCCCTGGGGTATGTTACACTATTAATTTTGTCTTATAAATTAATTTGTCGAACCTAAAAGGTCTGTCTTCTCTTTTGTAATTCTATGTTAGTGATGTGTAGATTTACTGTGATATTATTTCATGAACATAATTTTCTTTAATGGTACTGTTTCTGTTACAGGTTATTTTGCAGAAAAATGACTATAACAAAGAACTACCGTCCACGGTGCTTTTTTGATGTTGAAGTTGGGGGTTTGCCAATGGGCCGTATAGTGTTTGAGCTATTCACTGATGTATGTTCAGTCACATGTGAGAATTTCCGTGCTCTTTGCACGGGCGAGAAAGGCCTTGGCAAAGTAACTGGCAAACCATTGCACTTTAAAGGTATTATTTTTCATCGTGTTGTGAAAGACTTCATGGTTCAAGGTGGTGATTTCTCTGTTGGAAATGGAACAGGTGGAGAGTCAATTTATGGAGGCACCTTTGCAGGCAAGTAGATTGCTATATTATTTATTAATATTCATATAATTGTAATTTTACATGTTCTGAGATTTATTTTTTTGGTATTCAGCACACTGGTGTATTGGTTTACCACACATGCATGTTTATTATTCATTTACAGTCAAATCACATTATTATGACCACCTGCTAGAAGTGCCATCTGCAGTTCGTATCCCATGATGTGGGCTAGTGAAGCAGGTATATAATGCTACCAACAGGCTGGCAGTACACAGTGCGCTTACTGCTGTCATGGGTAAGAGAAGCGATTTAACTGAGTTGCAAAAAGGGATGATAACTTCTTCCGGGTCACTGTGGTAAAGATGTATCAAGAGTAGACGAATGGCACCATTGGGAATAACTAGTGGAAACTGCAGAACTCCATGCACCATTGATGTTAGTGGTGAACGTAGACTATTAACGGTGCGTGAAGGCCAACCGACAGGCAACAGTGGAACAGCTCACTGTCAAAATGAACCACGAGGCATCCAGATGCGTGTTTACGCAACAGTTCATCTAACTCGTCTGCGAATGGGGCTCCGGAGTAGACAGAGGGTGACTGCACCCATGCTAACATGGGTGCATAGACGAAAACGACTGGAATTTGCTCGACAGTATGGCGACAGGTAGTCTTCTCCGACGAGTCACGTTTTCAACTGCATAGAACGGATGGACAAATACAAGGCGGTGGGGGCATTGTTATGGTCTGGGGAATGTTCTCGTGGTATCCTCTAGGTCCCATCATCNTGGACAAATACAAGGCGGTGGGGGCATTGTTATGGTCTGGGGAATGTTCTCGTGGTATCCTCTAGGTCCCATCATCTGTGTGGAAGGCACTCTTGATATATTTGGTTATGAATCCATCCTCTATCATGTCCACCTGTACATGATTATTGTCTNCGTGTGGAAGGCACTCTTGATATATTTGGTTATGAATCCATCCTCTATCATGTCCACCTGTACATGATTATTGTCTTTCCTTGGGAGGATGGGATCTTCCAGCATGATAATGCACCTTGCCACATGGTTAGAAGTGTCCGTATGTG
Organism: Clitarchus hookeri; assembly: GCA_002778355.1. Taxonomy (NCBI): domain Eukaryota; kingdom Metazoa; phylum Arthropoda; class Insecta; order Phasmatodea; family Phasmatidae; genus Clitarchus; species Clitarchus hookeri. The sequence goes on along the minus strand of NQII01000325.1, from coordinate 879,957 downwards.
GCTGGAAGAGCACAATCAAGACTTCAAAATTCTTCCTTTGCCCTTAAACACCCCCGATCCCAATCCAATTGAACATCTATGCGACCACCTCGATCGTCGTGTTTGACATCTGTCTCCTCCGCCAAGCACCCTTCAACAGTTGTGGGACGCACTGCAGACAGCATGGCTCCAGATACCAGTGGAGACCTCAGCACCTGACTGAGTCACTGCCAGCTCGTCTAGCTGCTGTCTGTGCTGCGAAGTGTGGTTACTCTGTATACTAGCAGGTGGTCATAATAATGTGATTCGACTGTGTATAAGAATTAGTTATGTCTGCCCTAATACACCTCAAATATCTAATTATAAAATTNTAATAATGTGATTCGACTGTGTATAAGAATTAGTTATGTCTGCCCTAATACACCTCAAATATCTAATTATAAAATTGGACAACTTTTATATGGTTACTGTGGGTTTTATACTTTGTTGAACACCCAGTTATGTAGACAATACACACACACACACACACACACACATGGATACAGTAAACTTGCTATAACTTTAACTAAATGGAGGTAAATGATAGNTACACACACACACACACACACACACATGGATACAGTAAACTTGCTATAACTTTAACTAAATGGAGGTAAATGATAGAATATTACAATTATTTTGCAGTAAACTGAAGTATATTTATAAATTGTACCCTAAGCTATAACTGATATTATTTATAGAATTACACTTTTGTAGTGTGCTCTAAATGTATATTAAATGTGGCAATAAAAATAGAACTATTTAAATATATTTGCAGACATTCTATAAAACTGATCAAGCAGCCTTCTCAACAGATGTGGGGGCCACTGTGGCTAAGCGGTTTGTCTGCTCGCCTCCCTTCAAGGTGAACCGTATTTAATAGCCGGCCGGGTCACTCCTGGATTTTGGCACATGGGAATCGTGCCGGACAATGCCACTGGTTGGCCAGTTTTCTCTGGGATCTTCCTTTTCCCTGCCCTTTCATTCCGGCGCTGCTCCATACTCACCTCAATCACCCTCATCAACTGTCAAGACCTCGCTGTTAGGAGCTGCCCAAATCTTTTTATTCACTCAACAGATGTGCAGCAAACTGCAAACGTCATGTCAAGCAGCCCGTCTCAACAGATGTGCAGCAAACTGCAAATGTGTTGTCAAGCAGCTTGAGCCACACATTTAACTTTATGGTGAAATTTGGTTTCTATTTCAAGTCCTTCCTACTTTCATCCCATTAAAAGAAAATAAAATGCTACAAAAATTTTAGGCAAGTAAATTTACATGGAGTGATTTTGAGAAATGTATGTCTTCACTCGCTCACTTTATTTAAAAAAATCCCTTCAAATTACTTTTATTAATACTTTTTTTTTTAGAATGTGTAATAATAAAAAGGCAGGTGCAAGAATTTTGAAATGTTGGCAAAAGTTTGCCATGTCGAACATAAAACGTTATTAAATTCCTTAAATTTTTTTGCTTTGCTTTATTGGCAGTTGCTCACTGAAAATGCCAAAAAAGGTCAGTGTCCATGGGGCCACTTGGACATTCAATTTTTGCAATTTATTTGTTACATATATTGATTCTGTATGTGGCCATAATTACTTTTCCTGCGTGTGTAGACTAAAGAAATCAAGTAGCAATACCTGCTGGTTTTTTTAATTTACATCATAAATGTGATTTTATGTGTACTATATAATTTCATTGAAGTTTCATATAACATTACCATTTTACTTGATTGTGATGGATTAATTTGTATAAATTTGAAAAGTGAAATTAATGAAATCAAGGTCAAGCCTGCACTGACGTGATGGACAAATCAGTTTTGGTATTCCTCAGAATGTCTCGTACAGACCAGGTTGCTCTTAGGTATGCTTAAATTCTAGAATAAAAAATAAATCTCAAAGTCCACAATTTTAAATTGATAAATATACTGGTCATTATGGTGTGCCTGGGCACACTCGACACACCTTATGTGCACGCCTATGTATCCTACAATTAAGTTATGAACCACATCTGCAGTCAGTGCATGATAAAATTTTATTTGCCATGGAGTCTGGAGATTTCCATGATTTGTCATCTGCACAGTAACTTCATAGTTGCAACATTGAATTGAATTTTTACCACTTGAACTCTCAAAATTATGTGACTTTGGTTAAGGTTAGCTCTTTGTGTTTTTGAAATAGCACACTGTCTCTGATCAAGTGTAAATGCACCTAAAATATAGTCAAGTTTAGCTGAATAAGCGTAAGTAAAAGCATGTGTTTGTTAAAGAAATATAATGTGAACAGACATCATGTCAGTGTTTTAATGTATGATTTTGACAGTTCTGTTGCAAAAATGTGAACAAATGTCTGAGACATGCGCACGAGACAGAAATCAGTCTATCTTGTGTTTAGTGTCCATGTAAAAAAGTACATGCAGTAATATTTTTATCGTTGTTGCAGATGTAGGAAAGTATGATAAGTGATCCTCTTTGCCATTTTTCTTGCAACTACTTTAGTCCATAATGTTCACACGTAAAGTAAAGGTGTAAAATATTTGGTACAAATTATTGAGTTTTTACAGTCCTGTAAAAAGTTAATAGTTGAAACAGTGTGTTGTTACTGAATGGTTTTCAGAAATATTGCAAGGTGGACTCGTAAAAAAAAGTCATAGAAAAGTGCTTTTCATGTAACTGTGTGTATTTTTTTTTAATTAAAATTTTTTCTTATTGCGTTACTTTTTTGCAAATATTTTTTTGTTACATGCAGAAGTTTTGNCTTATGTGCACGCCTATGTATCCTACAATTAAGTTATGAACCACATCTGCAGTCAGTGCATGATAAAATTTTATTTGCCATGGAGTCTGGAGATTTCCATGATTTGTCATCTGCACAGTAACTTCATAGTTGCAACATTGAATTGAATTTTTACCACTTGAACTCTCAAAATTATGTGACTTTGGTTAAGGTTAGCTCTTTGTGTTTTTGAAATAGCACACTGTCTCTGATCAAGTGTAAATGCACCTAAAATATAGTCAAGTTTAGCTGAATAAGCGTAAGTAAAAGCATGTGTTTGTTAAAGAAATATAATGTGAACAGACATCATGTCAGTGTTTTAATGTATGATTTTGACAGTTCTGTTGCAAAAATGTGAACAAATGTCTGAGACATGCGCACGAGACAGAAATCAGTCTATCTTGTGTTTAGTGTCCATGTAAAAAAGTACATGCAGTAATATTTTTATCGTTGTTGCAGATGTAGGAAAGTATGATAAGTGATCCTCTTTACCATTTTTCTTGCAACTACTTTAGTCCATAATGTTCACACGTAAAGTAAAGGAGTAAAATATTTGGTACAAATTATTGAGTTTTTACAGTCCTGTAAAAAGTTAATAGTTGAAACAGTGTGTTGTTACTGAATGGTTTTCAGAAATATTGCAAGGTGGACTCGTAAAAAAAAGTCATAGAAAAGTGATTTTCATGTAACTGTGTGTATTTTTTTTTTAATTAAAATTTTTTCTTATTGCGTTACTTTTTTGCAAATATTTTTTTGTTACATGCAGAAGTTTTGNTTTTTTTTTTAATTAAAATTTTTTCTTATTGCGTTACTTTTTTGCAAATATTTTTTTGTTACATGCAGAAGTTTTGTAGAGTTGTAAGTAATTTCTATTGTAAAACCTATAATTAATGTTTATTTAATATTTTCAGATGAAAATTTTGATTTAAAACATGATTCACAATTCCTTTTGTCAATGGCAAATAGGGGAAAAGACACGAATGGATCACAGTTTTTCATGTAAGTAATTTACCTTCATGCTTCCTACCTTATTTTCGTGTTAAATCTCAGGTTTTACATTGCTTTGTCACAAGTATTTTGTATTTAGATTTTAATGCAAGTGTGTGGTATAGCCCTGTTTTACACCGGTGAAGTACCCAGGGAAATGTATTTAAATTGTGGAAAATGCATGCCGTACTAAAATAAAATGTTAAAGAAATTCGTGTGAAATACAGTTAAGTCCTCATATTGCGCACAGGTTAGGTTGTAGAAAAGTGTGCGCTGTATGAATCAAATTTTTCCAAAAGAAACTATGTTAAAAGTTGAGGTTATGTTCCAGGAGTTCTCCAAAATACCTCAAATATGTACAATATTACACTATAGATTGTTCACCGTAAAGTGAGCACCTTTGAGGCTCTAGTTACTTTTTCCTTTCAACCCTTTTTTTAACCACTTTTTTAAAATAAATATTGACATGTAAGTAATAAACACAGTGTGTATATTCCACCACACTCGGAAGTTAACGTCTAAGGCTAAAATAAAATATGTTTATTAACTATTATTTCAAATGAGAGGCCTTTCAAAAGTGATCACTCTACCATGAATAACGTATAACAGGATTTTTATTATGTACAAAGTCCCAGAAAATACATGTGGAGAAATAATATTACACATTCTGTTATATCTCCCACAGTTGCGCTTGATTTCAGCATAAAATAAAATACGGTACTTCGTCAAACACGTTTGCACATAAATTTTTACTTTACAAGTCCCAAACACTAAAAATTAGTCTCTGGAAGAAATATTTTTTTCTCTCCTTTAAAAAATATTTGCATTCAGTGCAATAACTGTACATTATTAATCAGCATTTAAAGGTTGTACATGGTAAAGTAAACACTTTCGAAAGCCCTGCTAAATTTCTATTTTCAGCCTGTTGGTTGGGTATCTTTATCTTTCCACGTACTTATCAAAATAAACACTGCCATGTGACTTTCAACTGGTGTTTATATCAGCTGGCTCATATGCCCACAGCATGCTCATTAAATAAATTACCAAAAGTAATCAATATTGTAATTAGCACTATAAACACGTACATGTTAATTTCAGCAAATATTGATTTGTGGAAATTGATTGATGACATGAAAATTGATCGATGTTCATGATTATTTTTCTGTGTAGAAATGGGTTAATGCTTTTAACTATGGCCAACAATTCCGGGGACATAAGAAAATATGTTTGATTTTGGTTGTCAAAAGAATAGCAGAAGATTTAAACATTCTTTTTCCAGTTACAAAAACCAGACGTTTTGAGCGTTCACCTTTAAAAAGTGTTACAGCTGACACAGTTGTCTGTTAAAGAAAGGAACACTTTTAGATAATATCATAATGCAGTGTTTTTACCCGTTCATACAGAAGACAGCGTGCCTTGAAACAATCGTTTAATGACCTAAGAGTTAAGTTTAACATAATTTATGAGTATAATTATATTGCATAAATACCACACACATTCATATTTTAATACAAGACAACGCACAAGCTAATGGCGGGCGTTTCTATTAAGAGTACTCGCCGTAACTAAAACGTTTGTCATGAAACTCAATGGCTGAACAGAAATGGTCCAAATTTTTCAAGCATACTTCCACAGTAATATGTATTTGTCACCCGATGCAAGTTTCGTGAAAATTCGTCCAGCCACGTTGTTTTTATAGCACTTAACACTAACGTTTTCTAAGGTTTAAAGCTGTGCCTATGAAAAAAATAACTTATTGCTTATAAAATTTAAATGTGTACACAGATGTGATTGTAACTTCACCACAATATTAAAAACACAATACCTAGCCAATGACAATGCATTTCATGAAACTCCATCCACACATGTAATGCAGAATATAATTTTACCCAATATTACTTCCCTTTAAGGGGGATCAGACCTTGCCATTATTTTCTGCTACCGCCCACAAACTTGGATTTTCAATGGATTTTTTCTGACGTTACATAGGGTATAACTTAATTCATTTTCTGAAATCTGTTCTGTTCAACTGCTGTAGCTATTATTACCTCTGTAGTCACTCCCACAAATATCAATAATTTACCTCTGCTTTTACAAGCTAGAAAATATCAAATGCAGAGAAGCTTTAGCATTTAAAGAATGTTAAGGTAGTTATCATTCATGCTTTGTCGATCAATAACAAACAATGCCACTTCACTCAGGACATGTATAAACATTTTAAATCACTTCGGTCGTAAACTGCCTTTTTTTATATATATATATATACACACACACACTAGTGCAGACCGGGGAAAAATAAATAACAATGTAGCAGCTAACTTGAATTTTGCGTCAGCCAGGTGGTGATGTGAAAGAGTTAGAAACATGTGTGTTAGAATTATGCCACATTTTATTATTTTTTGCATACAGCAAAAAGAAACTGAATTGTAGGTGACAACAGTTTTTAACTTTACAACTAGTACGACATTAAAACATGTAATTACTACTTGTTGTGAGTATCGCGGTCATTGCTTATTTAAAAAATATTCAGTGACTGGCAGTGATTTTTTGGTAGATTGATTTCAAAACTGCTCACTTTATTGTGAACCACCTATACATACATTTACACAGAAAGTGTTTGCGTACGATAAAAGGAATTCCAGAAAGACAGGATTGTATACCCAGCACAAAAGCATATTTTTAGAAACATTTGGCTGTTTTATGCAAGAAAACGTAGTACGTTTAAAACATGAAAATAAGTTTGGTCTTACCTTATGTTATAGGTGGTCTGGAGTCTAGATGTGTCCTCTCACAGCATTCTGGAATGTTGGGAGTGAGTCGTGTACATATGACCTGATTTTTGAACCCTAGTCCCTGTACCCACAGAACGTATGTTTACTTAATAAAGAATATGGATGTAATCAAGCAAACGTGCACACGACCGTTATTCTACGGTATACAATAAAATATACCTTCAATTTAACTTCATGTAAAAATTTTAAACTGATGCAAAACTTGTTACAGTAACATAAACAATTTTAAAATTTTACTCTTATAAAAAACACTTGATGGTACAAAAAAACACTACCATGGTTACTAATGTTTTCGTAGCTGCTTAATAAGAATCGATGAACATTTCCTCACTTTCACTTCCCTTTCTGGTGGCGGTTGCAGGTTGAAAGGAGGAGTGGATAGTTGTCTGCTTGCTGCTCTGTTTCTTCATATTGGCGTAGATTTCAGCATAGCATTGGATGATATCCATGATGCCCCTGCGAACCTTTGAACCACGTTCACAATCAGGATCTTCACTTGCTAACAGTTCAAGGGCCTTCACAACATATTGAAATGCATCTGCCATAACTTAAGTTGAGAATTTATTTTCAGGCAGGGGCATATCTTCATCAGTGTCTTCGTTCGTTAGTTCAACTGGAGCAGCAAGAACTTCAACTTCATCAAACCCAGCCTACTGTGCAATTTTGACAATTTCCTTGTTTATGCTTGGTAAATTGTCTTCAACACCTTTAAAGTTGGCAAATCAATTTGGCCACATCTTGCGCCGCAGTCCACACATGCATATCTCCGACACTTCTACCCATACCTTGGAAATGTTCCTGATGGCATCAAGGATGTTATAGTCTCGTCAGAAATCCCGGATGCTGGGTTTCCTGTTGCCATCTTTAGCATCCAGGAGTTGGCGAAATGTACGGCATAGATAGTACTCTTTTAAAGCAGCTGTAACACCTTGGTCCATAGACTGAAACAAAGCAGTGGTATTCTTAGTCAAGAAAACGAGTTTAACGTATTTGTGAACTGCATCGGGGGTAATGGGATGCGATGGTGCATTGTCAACCAGAAGAAGAATTTTGAAGTCAAGATTCTCCTTTGTGCAGTAAACCTTCCATGCAGCTACAGCATTAAAGTCCAAGCCTTGTTAGCTTTGTAAATCATGGGAAGGTGTTCTTTAGCATGGCCTTTAAATGCTCGCGGGGTTAGTTGACTTTTCAATCACCAGTGTCTTCACTTTGCAGACGTCTGAAGCATTACCACCTACCAGGACAGTCCCACGATCTTTGGTTGCTTAAAGCCGCACACAGTTTTCTCCTCTTGCGAGACATAGGTCCAAGCAGGCAGCCATTTCCAGAACAGGCCAGTTTCGTCAACGTTGAACACCTGCTTCGTCATATAGTCTCCTTTGCGATAAAAGCTGCCGCCACGCCAGTGTCGGAACTTGCTGCTTCTCCGGTAATTTTGATGTTGTGTAGGCTTTGACATTTTCTGAAGTGATGAAACCATCCACGACTGGCATTGAACTGTTAGTCCTGCGAATCCTCACCTTTCTTAGTGCACAGATTGGTACAATGGCAATGACTTGCTTTGGATAGCTAGATTCACTGGTGCATTTGCTGGTTCTGGTCTTCTATCCAGAGAACAAGCAGCTTCTCCATGTTCTGTAGTGTAGGACACAGAGTGCGGGCCACTCTAGTAGCACTCAGTGGCATCACACATTTAGCGCTCTCTTTAATGCTGGCAGATTTTTTCCGTACCGTGTTCAATGTAGATTTGGGTAGATTTAGTACCCGTGCTACATCCGACAACTTTTGGCCAGACTCTAGTCAATGTTGAATATCCATTTTCACTGTAAGACTTTCTCTATTTACTCTTTTTTACGGAAGGTCCGGCCCGATTTGCAGACATTGCAGAATGAATAATTTAACGCCCTACACTGTAAAAAATAAAATTTAAAATTATGAAAACTTGTATAATTAGAACACTGTATGTCAACACTGCTCATAAAACAGTTGTTACAAAAATTCACATCCATACTCATAAATGTTTTTGTAATAAATGTGAATCAAAATTTAAAAGGTAGTTTCCACTTCAATGCAGTAGCACTGTATAAGCTTTTAACAATCAACAACAAATAAAGAATTGCAACAAACAATATAAAGCATGTGTGCCTCTTGAATGTTCGCCTCGTAAAACCGTCCCAACAAACTAGGCCAGGGCTGGCGAACCAATGGCACGCGAAAAAATTATTTGGGCACTGCATTAATTAAAGAATTTAGGTACCTAATAAAATTTTTTTTTGTCTGCATTTGAGGTTAAAGTAACAACGTTCATCATGAATGGGCTGTCGGTGCCGCGTAAATGCAACAGATTGCGCGGGAGAGAGAAAGAGAGAGATAGATTTCGCTCGAATTTCTTACCAAATGGGAGTAAGTGGGAGCAGGCGGTGGTGGGAGGGGCGGGAAGCTAACTATTCACTTGTTTATTTTTGTTCTGTGGACGCTTACGTCGTCTACTGCAATTACGCATAGTTTATAATTTAAACTAATTCCTCTAACATTTGAGTTATATTTACAACTACAAGTATTATTCAAAATGGCTAGTTTGGCAAAAAAAAAATGCAAGATAAGTGTAATAGAGAATTTCAAACTTGGTGGCCTGTTGAGAAATATGGCATGATTAATAAAGGCGATAAAGCTGTGTGTGTTTTATGTTCTGGGACAGTGGTATGTAGAACATCGTCTGTAAAATGGCATTATGAAACAAATCATCAATCTCTTTGTCAAAAAAGCGAACCAGAGCAAAAGGAATTCATTGCATGTGCAATTAAAGAGAGAAATAAACAGTCAACATCTATGGTTAAATATGTTAGCAAGGATTGTCATACCAGTGCCGCAAGTTTCTCGGCTGCAAATGTCATTGCCCGGCATGGTAAACCTTTTGGCGAGGGAGAATTTTTGAAGGTACCCTGGTTAGCATGCATATAATCACTTTTGATGATTTTGAAAATAAAGATAAGATAATTCAGCACATCACATCAAAGATACTCCTTTATCTAGAAACACAGTAAAAGACAGAATCCTAAAACTGGCGGAAAATATAAAAGAAATGACATCAAGTCCTCTCCCTTTATATCGCTTTGCCTTGACGAAAGTAACAATGTAACAAAATCTCCTCGTTTAACTATTTTTGCTCGATATTGCGTAGTAAACGACGCCAAGGAAGAATTAATTGCGATAACATCGTTGCCAACAACTAACTAAGGGCACAGATATTTGTACGGCTGTTAGAAATTCACTTATTGAGAAAGAGTATGCCCGGAATGGTGGGCAAAAAAAATGGTTTTATCAGTTTATTTTAGACACACACAGGACATTCGATTCTTGAATTCCACTGCATTATACATCAACAAGCGTTGTGTGCAAAGGTTGGTTTCGCCTCCCTTGATAATATAATGGCCGTAGTCACAAAAATAGTGAACCTCATATTGTCGCAGACTTTAAATAAACGAAAGTTTGTTGGATGAAGTAAACTCGGTGTACAATGGCTTACTGATGTATAACAATGTTAGCTGATTGAGCCACGGCAACGTGCTTCAGAGATTTTTTGATTGTTTGGAAGAAATCAGACTGTTTTTACAAAATGAGGGAAAGATTGAACAATATCCACAATAGATGGATGTTAGGTGGCTTGCAGAATTGATGTTTTTTACGGACATGTGCCAGCATTTCAATGATTTGAACGTAAAGTTTCAAGGCGCAAATAAAACTGTTATCATTATCATAGATCTCATTCGTGCTTTTGACTCTAAACTGCAAGTTTTCAGTAGAGATATTGTTTCCAAAAACTACAAGTATTTCCCAAAATTGAAGAAATTGACCGGCGATTTGGATTTACACGAAAAACCAGATCAAGCAAGAGTCACTTAAGAGTTTTCTTTGGTAATCAATTCTGCAATCAAAGAATTTTTATCAAGGTTTTCTCAGTTCAAAGAGTTGTCTGAAACACTCAAATTTATTATATATCCTAATGTGAGTTTATTTGATAAACTGAACTTGTCTACATTTGATTGGTTAGAAATCAAAGATTTTGAAATGCAGCTGATTGATTTCCAGTGCAATTCAATATGGACTCAAAAATTTATTGAAACAAGGAAAGAGTTGGAATAAATCGAATTAGAAAGACTATCAGGCAATATGAGCAAAAATTGCCAATACTAAAATTATAGAAACGTGGAATTCAATTCCAGACACACACAGCTGTCTGCAGAAGCTGGCGTTTGCTGTCTTGACAATATTTTTATCTACCTATTCCTGCGAGTCATTATTTTCAGAAATGAATAACATTAAAACCCGCTTAGAAACTGTTTAACAGATGACTCCAGTTCAGCTTGCATGCTGCTAAAAGTAACAAAGTATCAACCTAATATAAATTATTTGGTATCTAATTTGCAACAGCAAAAATCTCACTTTTTTCTTTTATTTTAATAAACATAAAACTGTTAATGTNGCGTTTGCTGTCTTGACAATATTTTCATCTACCTATTCCTGTGAGTCATTATTTTCAGAAATGAAAAACATTAAAACCCGCTTAGAAACTGTTTAACAGATGACTCCAGTTCAGCTTGCATGCTGCTAAAAGTAACAAGTATCAACCTAATATAAAGTATTTGGTATCTAATTTGCAACAGCAAAAATCTCACTTTTTTCTTTTATTTTAATAAACATAAAACTGTTAATGTNATTAATGTTTCTAGGTACGGCGGTAAGTCAAGATTGTTTGTTGGCACGTCATCATGGCCACATTGAATATTTCTGTGGAAAAAATGGCACGTAGGTGTATAAAGGTTCGCCAGCCCTAAACTAGGCATTCAAGTGTATACAGCAAAGTAACTTTCCAAGGAACTGGGGCTGTTTTACTCTCCAAAGCACACCGACTGCAAGCGAAGTGCACAGGCTGATAACCAATATGAGTGCGCTGCATCCTGATTAGGCCAGCAGACTTAAAGTACAGAAGACCTCAAAAAGAAGTTAGCACATTACTACGTGTCACATGAAAAGTTGTGGTGCAGAGGTGTGCACCATGGCAAATTATTGTGCGCTATACAAAATTACAGTGTACGCAATAACGAATGTGCGTCTTTACGAGTGTGCATAATATGAGGACTTACTGTGCGTTAAAGTGTAATGAGATAATGTTTCTACATCAGTCTAATTGAAAAGGTACCTATACTTTATTGTATAAATGCTATATAAATAATTCAGGAAGCACTATGTGTTTGAAACTAAGAGAACAGATCATGGTGTGTGACGTCTTACAATGTATGGTAACTATAGTAGACTTTCAAAGCCAAGTTTTGAAAACCATTTGTGCCTGTAACAACATGTGTTTTGACACTCGCACTAATGACTTAGCTACAACTGTGTATGCAGCAATTTATAAATAAATAGTTTTAAGTAGTAATGTTGTAATAATAGTATAAAATTTAGATTAGTCGCATATGGAATCTATTGCTTATTTTTTTCTCTTTTGTACACACGTTAGAGTAATGATTGGTGTAACATTAACAAATTGTTGATTATAGCAATTTCACAGTGTGACCCGATTAACGAAGAACCTGGGCAGGGCTTTTCAAAACGGTTCAATGAATTGATAAAAAAGTCTTATTATATCTCATTTTCAAACATGACATTCGTAAAAAAAAGAATTTCCCCCTAATGCATTTTACTTTTCAATGCCTTTGAATAAATATACAGGATGAGTATAAAAGATTACCCCAACTTTGAAGGTCTATAATATCAAAACCAAACAACCTACAACCATGATAGACCAATCAAATGAACTGTGTAACCGTGAAGTTTGTTTACCATACATTCATAAATGTTCAATGTGACCACCACGAGCGGCCCAAACGATATCTACGTGATTATCAAACTTGTCCGGTGTTACGGTTAGGATGGCGTCCGTATGTATTTTTATAACAAATGGCAAAGATAACCACATTGCAGTAACTGAAATTAATATTGTGATCGCAACAAAGACTTATGCCAAATTTTTTCTCGTAACCTCCAAAGTATCATAATATGTTTAGGTGGCCGTATTTATATCGTAAGTGCAGTTTAAAAAGCTATACTGCCAAAAATGGCCCTTTAAACATAAACTTCGGTACATTACAGTTAATCACGTTATGAGAGTGGTAAAATTGTGTGATGAAACCAGCCCTAAGTAATCATGCAAAGCACCTGCAAGGAATATCCATACTGACAGCCTGCCATATTTATATGCCTCTTTCTACTGTAGCTGGCTTTAACTAATGAAAGTTTTCAATTAAAATTTTGTTTATAAATGTGTCTATAAGGTTTGTTTCTTTATCCGTTCTTATTTTACATTGTTACAGAGTGTGCATGGCAGCTGTCCTATACGAGACTATTTTTTCTGAATAAAGAATATTATACGTTATTTTATTTAAAGGAAATCATATTTTGTAGGAATATCTAAACATTTCCGGTTTGCTTTATAAGCAGATGATAATGATGCCTTGATTCGTGCTTAGTCAACACCAGATAATGCGTAGCACAACAGTGTTCATATCTGCTATAGCTTGCAGCCCCAGTGGCCAGTACCATGACGGGCTTTGAATGATGCTCATGGTTTTTGATTTGCTTGCATGTAAAGTTCTCTTGAAAATTATGGTGCTAAATAAACATGCTGGCACCACTAATTGCAAAAGGGAAGTGGTTCACAAACAAGGTCCATCTATATTAAGAGCGCTTTATTTTTTATTTTGAACTAAATCATTAAAAATAATTTTGCAAAAGTATGAATTTTAAACTAATTAACAGTTTGGCAGCAAGATTTTGGTGANTTAATTTTAAACAAATTAACGGTTTGGCAGCAAGATTTTGGTGAACATACAATACAACTGATATTCAAGGAAGCAGCTTTTCATCTATGTCAAAAGCAGTATTTGTGTCGCTTAGAAAAAAATTGTCAGAAAGCGAGTTACAGCATATTTTAATGATTTTAACTTCGGAGAGCAGAGAAGTTTGTGTTAAAAATAAGGGATGGGTGAATTCCGGCATAAATGACGACTGCTATGCGTGAGAAATTAGGTTATATGGTTTTAAAAAGTTTCACTGCTTGCTCTCCACCCCTCCTTACAAAGTATGTAGTCTGTTTTTGTTATAAGAAGTTAAATGACTGGTGGAATTTTGTAATGGAAAGGAATGATGTTACAATTGCGTGGACAGTGACGAATTTGTGCAACCATTACAAGCTACAACACAAAAGATTTATTTTTTTTCTATGCTAAGCATAACTGTAAGTAATGAAAATTATTACATCTACAGTTAGTAGACATTGCTAATCTGTAAATTGATGTGTCGCAGAATGTGTTTACTTTGAACGTAAAAATGTAGCATTTTGTCTGCTCAGGAAGTTTGGTAATAAGTATAAACTCACTTATATATGAATGTGCTTTATCAAATTTCTGTTTCTAATATAAGCAACGGTTGCTCTTTATGTATATAATTGTAATTTATATTTCATGACACGTGTATTATAACGGGGCAGGCGCTTGACAAACGTGGCAACAGCGCTCGGTAATGCTTGCTGTTAGGCCGTCACTTAGCGGCCAAGAAGTTCTGTACCCGGCATAGTTGTAAAATATCTCCATAATGGGTTTTGAAAGAAAACTTTATGTACCCTGATGGTATTGATCAATTACTTTTACGTTAATCTTATAATAGTGCAACACACACAGATCATTTGTCTGTACATCATATATCTTTTGGTGTGCTAATCTTTAATTATATTAAGCGTTCACACTTCGTTTTCTGTTTATTATAGTTTGAAATATTTATTTTTCTTGCATAATTTACTTTTCCTTATTGTCTTATAAAGTGATTATTGTTAGTATTCTAGACTGCTCATCACTTGTGTTGCAATATTTTCTTAAAAAGTTATGTTCTCTCAATTTAAGCCTGGTTTACTCGACATAACTCTATACCGAACCCTTTAAACATGGTAATGCAACCATATAAGTAAACAATAACATAGGTATTTTTAATCCAGTCTTGTAATCTATATTGTCATTGTTTTTTTCCTTGCAGTAGTATAAGAAAAACATTTAAAAGTTTGACACATAATATGTAAAAACTAACTTGTACAGAATTAAGTAGTGAATAAAAGGCTTATCTCTATTGGGCTTAAAATGTGTCTCGTGTAGCCCAAAAAAAGGCAGATCATCCCTTATATTTTCAGTGTAATTTGAACATAACCAAGCCCAGTGCCTCAAGATGTTGGTGAATCACAAATGTTCTGCATAAACCTAGGATTTAATGACAACATATTTCAAGGAGTGCAGTTATGAAGTGTTATTGGGCAGTCATCATGTAATAGTTCACTGAGAACACACACTCGCATACATGAAAGATGTAATATTGTGTTTGGGCCTTCACAAGTGGAATTTTTTCTTTCTGTAGTTTTAAGGTAAGATATGCATCTAGTTAAGATATGCATCTAGTGCATTGTATAAACAGTCTGTCTCTCCTCGTCTGAGGCAGCTTGTTTTCTTGCAGGCAGTTTGCTTATAAGATTGAGAAACTTGCTAGCTGTTCTAGACAGTTTTGCTGCAGATACAAGTAACAAATCATGGTTTAAAATTCATTAGTGTTTGTGATTTAATTTAAATGAGTTATTTTAATAAATGAAACTATTGAGCAGGTATCAGGTGAAANTGATTTTTATAAATGAAACTATTGAGCAGGTATCAGGTGAAAAAATTTTCTTCCTTTCTATACCAGGCAATGCGTAGAACAATATAAACTCTATTTTAATAATTAACATTCTGCTACGTGAATGACAGTTTTTTTCAGGGATGTTTTCCACCTGCCATCGCTAGTATGTGCAAGCCAGCATAAGTCGTAGGTTCAGTGGCAGTTGCTGATTCTTGTTGTGTTTGTTGTGTAGTTGTTGGGAGGGAGCAGGGCGAGGTCAGCACGCCATGCCATTCTGCTGCAGTATATGTTGTTTTGTTGTTGTAGAACAACGCAGCCGGCACCCCACCTGGACGGGTGAGTAACTCTCTCTACCTTATAAAAAATGTTCAAGAGTCAAAAATTATCTTCATTTTTAGCATATAATTTATTTGTGTATTAATTTTTTTGTTGTGACTTAGAATAATAGTATGGAAACAGTATGAAAATAGTGGAAAATTAGTTCAATAAAACTAATGAAAAGAAAATATGGTAAATTTTATTTTTTATTTATTTTTATATAAATCTTAAAATTAAATAAAATTAATACATTAGCCTATAGTTCAATATAATTGTCAATTTTATCAGAAAGTCATGAGAAAATTTTTTTTAACTTTCCATGCAGTCCACCNGCTATAGTTCAATATAATTGTCAATTTTATCAGAAAGTCATGATAAAATTTTTTTTAACTTTCCATGCAGTCCACCTGTATTTCAATCTTCACTTTTTAAATTAAATTTAAAGCCAAAATACTTAAAAGGGAAACCATTATTGCAGGTACACAGTGTGTCCGATTTCGAAGAAATTGCCAACATTACACTACAGTGACTTCAAGAAACACTCTAGTAACCAAATTTGTGTTTGAAACAACTTTTTTATCTTATCAATATGTTAATTGAAGGTTTTGTATTTATTCTAAATAAACATGTTGAATGTGATTTTTCAAATGATTTGGTGTTTCTGTGAAGTTTTCATTTATATAATGTCACAAAAGTCATAAAGTATCCTTGACAAATAGAAAATAATTTTTGGCACTTGAACGACCTTAAATAAGCATTGNTGTCACAAAAGTCATAAAGTATCCTTGACAAATAGAAAATAATTTTTGGCACTTGAACGACCTTAAATAAGCATTGGTAGTTGGCATGCTTGTTGGCGATGTGTGCTGAGGGGTGTGCTCTTGTTTTGCGTAGCGTTCACGTGGTGTTTGGGCAGGTGCTGTCTGGCCAGGATGTGGTGTCGCACATCGAGGGTTTGCCAGTGGATCGCATGTGCAGGCCCCTGCAAGACGCCAAGGTCGTCAATTGTGGTGAACTCGTGCTCAAGCTGAAGAGTAAAGGTGAGCTACCATAGCAGCTGTCCATTCATGATTACTTCCAANTGTCACAAAAGTCATAAAGTATCCTTGACAAATAGAAAATAATTTTTGGCACTTGAACGACCTTAAATAAGCATTGATAGTTGGCATGCTTGTTGGCGATGTGTGCTGAGGGGTGTGCTCTTGTTTTGCGTAGCGTTCACGTGGTGTTTGGGCAGGTGCTGTCTGGCCAGGATGTGGTGTCGCACATCGAGGGTTTGCCAGTGGATCGCATGTGCAGGCCCCTGCAAGACGCCAAGGTCGTCAACTGTGGTGAACTCGTGCTCAAGCTGAAGAGTAAAGGTGAGCTACCATAGCAGCTGTCCATTCATGATTACTTCCAANCTGTGGTGAACTCGTGCTCAAGCTGAAGAGTAAAGGTGAGCTACCATAGCAGCTGTCCATTCATGATTACTTCCAACTTTTATGAAGCCCTACTAAAGTTCTTCTTGCAGGCTGTAACCAAGTATAGAAAATTATACCAAAGGGACAATGTGCCATAGTTGTGTGCACTCAGTTTAATATAATATTTTGCATGGGAACTATTTCTTACTAGGCATTACTGATACACTTATCTTCTCTTCTTCTTCTTCTTCTTCCTTTTTTTTTTTTTATAGATGAAATATTTTAATTCAAAGATAAAATATTAGTAAAAACTCAATTGAACGAAAAATGAGATATGTTAACAGAAGTATACACTTGTGATACGTGGTATATTTAGGAATCAACCAAACACATGCATTAGGTAATTTTTCAAATGTTTTAATCAAAAAGTGTGAAGATATTTTAGATAGACTATATTTGGTAATTTACCAAGTATAAATAGAATTAATATCATGTCAGGGACAAAATTATAGGATGTTGAAATTGACATTACTTTAAAAAAAAAAAACGGGATATCTTAAAGAAAGGAGCAGTCATTGATTGTGGTTTAGACTTCCCATTCTTGCTGTTGATGTAGTAGNAAAACGGGATATCTTAAAGAAAGGAGCAGTCATTGATTGTGGTTTAGACTTCCCATTCTTGCTGTTGATGTAGTAGGATAGGAGTTTTAGAAGTAGCAGCTGTGCATGAACCACAAGAAATATTGCATTGTAATGCAAATAATTTAACTGATTTTAGGCTATCTGATATTCTTGCATATAAATCTTTTGTTTGACATAGACTGTCTCAGATGTTAGAGACGCACTAATTATTTTGCAGTGTCCAGGGCTATTTAAAAAAAACTCTTGGAAGATGTAATTTGTAAAAGATGCAATTTTGGCCAATTTTGTGGTTAGTATTATTGTTAGTGTTATTCTTGGTACATTTTTTCCCCCTCTTTGCTTGTGTGTTTTTTAGTATTTTTTAGCATATTGAGTTGCTGTTTGGTGGGTAGAATTATGTTTTGCTAGGCAGTTATAGAATAGAATTTTCAAGGAATCTACTCTTAGAATTTAAGTTCATAGTGTTAACATTCTAGTATGAAGTGTACAGTGATCCATCATCAGTTACAGCTTCTCAGATTACAGTTTCAATTATCCTTAGATTTTCTTTTGTAAACCACTTCCTCAAAAAAACATATTCAGTTTTTTTTACCAATAAGTAGTGACCTGAAAAAGTAGGAATTTTTCCCAAAAATATGCATTATTATTTTTAAAAAAATGGTGTTATTTTTGTCAAAAATGGCTGTAATTTTCTTGTTACAAAAATTGCTACATTTTTTCATGTGCTCTTTATAAAGACATACATAATTTGAGAAATATCACTTTATTTGTAAAACCTGAAATTGGCAGTGTTATTCCTATTGAAAAACAGGGTCTTTTAACAATTATTTCCTTGCAAAAAATACGTAACTCCCAGAGTAATATACAGCCACGTTTTTAAGACAAAAACACTAGTTTCCTTTATCAACAGACAACATTGAAACCCATTTCACATTTTCTTACTTAGGATTTTGTATTCTGCCCGACACCTGGAACGACGGTCACAATGCACTGACAAGGGCATTCTGTTTCATGAAGAGACTAATGTGAACAATTTATACGCAATTACAAAAGCATTTTTAAAAAAATAAAAAAAGTGCCTTGTGCAAACAGAAAAAAAAATTAGAGAAATCTGCCTTTATGTTTTTTGTTATCTGAACTTTCAACAACAGATTTTTTTGTTAGGTCCGCTGACAAAACTTTTGTTTGTTCAAAATGTGTCATTTTTTACCGCACATTTACAGAGCATATGTGTGATAAAAATACAGTTAGCTGGAAGCATACAAGATTAAAATAAGTGATAACTCTATTTACAAATATATTCAACATAAATAAATGCATAAAAACATTTTCGACCGCCATGCCGATTTGTAAAAAAAATAAATAATTGTTGGATAAAACGTGGAGATGCTATGAATGTAAACAAACTCAGCAAGCTAGTTGGCACGAATTCCATAGATAACATGGTGCTTGGTAGACGTGAACACTACAACGGCGGGGTTTCCAAGTGAGCAAATAAACTTTTGCAGGGCCGTTCACTAGAATGTTAACCCAAAGTTACGCATCATCACTTGTGGTCATGTTATTTATGGCTGTAAACACACGTTACGGAAAGTAAAACGTGTTTTCGTTTATGGTGATAAGTTGGAGAAATCTACTGACCAACTCTGCATGCATTCGTATTTGAATATGCGAAAACGCACAAAATACGTTGTACGAAGCAACTATGTGACGTAAAACAATAATTCGCAAAAAATACTATAGGATTTTGTACAATCGTGAATTACAGCTAGAATTCTTAAAAATCGTAATTGTTTTTATGTGAAAATTCACATTTATACGATTTACTGAATTTTCAGGCCTCTACAGCAGTGATGAAAATTTCATCTTAACTCATGCGTGTATTCTATGGTCGTCAAGGCCTTGTAATAATTCCAGCTACCTTAACAGTAACACTTTTGTTTGGTGATTATTNAAAACGGGATATCTTAAAGAAAGGAGCAGTCATTGATTGTGGTTTAGACTTCCCATTCTTGCTGTTGATGTAGTAGTATAGGAGTTTTAGAAGTAGCAGCTGTGCTTGAACCACAAGAAATATTGCATTGTAATGCAGATAATTTAACTGATTTTAGGCTATCTGATATTCTTGCATATAAATCTTTTATTTGACATAGACTGTCTGAGATGTTAGAGACGCAGTGTCCAGGGCTATTAAAAAAAAAACTCTTGGAAGATGTAATTTGTAAAAGAGGCAATTTGGCCAATTTTATGGTTAGTATTATTGTCAGTGTTATTCTTGGTACATTTTTTCCCCCTCTTTGCTTGTGTGTATTTTAGTATTTTTTAGCATATTGAGTTGCTGTTTGGTGGGTAGAATTATGTTTTGCTAGGCAGTTATAGAATAGAATTTTCAAGGAATCTACTCTTAGAATTTAAGTTCATAGAGTTAACATTCTAGTATGAAGTGTACAGTGATCCATCATCAGTTACAGCTTCTCAGATTACAGTTTCAATTATCCTTGGATTTTCTTTTGTCAACCACTTCCTCAAAAAAACATATTCAGTTTTTTTTACAATAAGTAGTGACCTGAAAAAGTAGGAATTTTTCCCAAAAATATGCATTATTATTTTTAAAAAAATAGGTGTTATTTTTGTCAAAAATGGCTGTTATTTTCTTGTTACAAAAATGCATGTTTCTGCATGAGAATTGCTCCATTTTTTCATGTCCTCTTTATAAAGACATATATAATTTGAGAAATATCACTTTATTTGTAAAACCTGAAATTGGCAGTGTTATTCCTATTGAAAAGCTGTGTTTTTTAACAATTGTTATTTCCTTTTAAAAACCTAACTCCCAGAGAAATATACAGCCACGTTTTTAAGGTAAAACCACTAGTTTCCTTTATCAACAGACAACATTGAAAACCATTTCACATTTTCTTACTTAGGGTTTTGTATTCTGCCTGACACCTGGAACAAAGGTCACAATGCACTGGCAAGGGCATTCTGTTTCATGAAGAGACTAATGTAAACCATTTATACACAATTATGAAAGCACTGTTTAAAAAAAAAGTGTCTTGTATGAACAGAAAAAAATTTAGAGAAATCTGCCTTTATGTTTTTTGTTATCTGAACTTTCAACAACAGGTTTTTTCGTTAGGTCCGCTAACAAAACCTTTGTTTCTTCAAAAGTGTCATTTTTTACCGGACATATGTACAAAGAATATGTGTGATAAAAAATACAGTTAGCTGGAAGAATACAAGATTAAAATAAGTGATAATTCTATTTACAAATATATTCTACATAAATAAATGCATAAAAACATTTTCAACCGCCATGCCGATTTGTAAAAAAAATAAATAATTGTTGGATAAAACGCGACAATGCTACGAATGTAAACAAACTCAGCAAGCTAGTTGGCGCGAATTCCATAGATAACATGGTGCTTGGTAGACGTGAACACTACAACGGCGGGGTTTCCAAGTGAGCAAATAAACTTTTGCAGGGCCGTTCACTAGAATGTTAACCCAAAGTTACGCATCATCACTTGTGGTCATGTTATTTATGGCTGTAAACACACGTTACGGAAAGTAAAACGTGTTTTCGTTTATGATGATAAGTTGGAGAAATCTACTGACCAGCTCTGCATGCATTCGTATTTGAATATGCAAAAACGCACAAAATGCGTTGTACGAAGCAACTATGTGACATAAAACAATAATTCGCTAAAAATACTATAGGATTTTGTACAATCGTGAATTACAGCTAGAATTCTTAAAAATCGTAATTGTTTTTATGTAAAAATTCACATTTATACGATTTACTGAATTTTCAGGCCTCTACAGCAGTGATGAAAATTTNTAAAAATTCACATTTATACGATTTACTGAATTTTCAGGCCTCTACAGCAGTGATGAAAATTTCATCTTAACTCATGCGTGTATTCTATGGTCGTCAAGACCTTGTAATAATTCCAGCTACCTTAACAGTAACACTTTTGTTTGGTGATTATTAGTATTATTACATTTTTGTACTNACCTTGTAATAATTCCAGCTACCTTAACAGTAACACTTTTGTTTGGTGATTATTAGTATTATTACATTTTTGTACTGTGTACGTGAAAAGAAGACTACAAAATGTGAACCACGAATTATTGACACTTGGACATTCAAAGGGTTTTAACACTCAAAAATAACTAGTTGCTGCAACAAAGACGGCAGACGTTTGGTAAACAGTGCGACGAGTATTCCTAACCTCAACCACAAAATGTGATATAAACATACATTGCGTGTCGGTGTGCATTTTTTTTTTATTATTATTATTATATATTTAGTTAGCAACACAACAAAACAGATCATTGTGCAACTCTCATTGCGCGAATATAGGTTTAGTTTCCTTTCAATTAAAGGTCTGTGTAAATTTTCAAAATAGCTTTATTTGAAGCAAAATGGGAAAAATNTAGGTTTAGTTTCCTTTCAATTAAAGGTCTGTGTAAATTTTCAAAATAGCTTTATTTGAAGCAAAATGGGAAAAATTGCTTTATTCGCACTAAAATGCTAAAATTTGCGTTATTTTTTCAGGTCTCTAACAATAGGCTTTTATGGGGTTTGTGTGGGTGCATTTCTATACATATCATTGACTCTATAGCTGCACATGAGAAGCCCAATAGTGGGTAGAGGACAGAGGAGAATGTTGAGATTTCATTCCTCCTCCATGGGTAATTCTCATGGAACCTCACGTCCTCTTCCTTTACCACTTCCACAAATACCACAAAGCTGCCGTTCACTTATTGGCAGAGAGGAAACACTGACCAAAGTGATAAAGCTGGGGTCGCTGTTGGCGTAGTGGCTAGAGCACTCGCCTCACACCAAGGCAAACCAGGTTCAAATCCCAGCGGGTTCATTCCCTGATTTTCACATGTGGTCATTGTGCCCAATGACGCCGCTGGTTGGCAGGTTTTATCAGGGATCTCTCGTTTCTTCCGCACTTGCAATCTGGCGCTGCTCCATAGTCACCTCTCAAGACTTTGTTAAAGATCTGCACAAACTCCTCCAACCTACTTAAGGAAGATAGAAAGGTTCTTGCTTTGTTTCAGAAAACATGTTTTAAACACATACCTGCTGTATTTTGTAACCAATTATAGTCCTAATTAAACTATAATGTAATCTGTAAAGAAGTATTTGGCCTTAATAACTATGTAGTGTCATATCTTGAAAAAATGATTCTTGTAATGATGATTCCCTTGAAGTAAAACCCATTATTTTTGGGGAACCATAAAACATTTAGTTAAAAAATTGAAAAATTTCAAGGAAATAGTTTGAATTATCCTCGCGATTCTTGTATGACTCTGAAGAGGGAAAGATCTAAAAATACACACTACACCAACACACAACTGTTCGTCCCTTCCACCAAGGTTGCCAATGTTTACCCATGCCCACCTACCAGCCTGCCATTACTCAAATTATACTACAGAGTTGCCTAGCACAGAAACCACCTTTTGTAAGCCACATTTTAATAAAAACACTGGGCTGATCAGCTGAAAAGAGAAACAAATATCTTTCTTTGATGCAGCTGTGAACAAATAGATTAATTACTAGTTCATATACAGATATAGTTTATTTTCTATATGTGAAGATTATTAGGACAACAAGTGAGGCAAAAATGTTGTGCTGTATTACAAATAAAAGATTATACAGTGGACTGTTAAGAAATTTCTATACATCCAGAATTTCAGTAGATGAGGGTTTGACGTGTACACCAATAAAATATAACTTCTAACCTTGTTAAAACTTCATGTTAAGTATAATAAGAGCATACCTTAACTATGAATAAAGTTTAACTTATAAACAGAATAAAATATGAATTTTTAATAAAGTGTTACTGTTTTGGTATTACTGTATATAAACATTACACATCAACTCGTTTAAACAAAGAACATAACATCACAAAATACTGTACACAATTCAATATAATCTCACTGAATGCAAGCCATCCCCAAACTTTCAAAATTATACCA
This sequence comes from Clitarchus hookeri, assembly GCA_002778355.1. Lineage (NCBI taxonomy): Eukaryota > Metazoa > Arthropoda > Insecta > Phasmatodea > Phasmatidae > Clitarchus > Clitarchus hookeri. Next base: position 856,321 of record NQII01000325.1, on the reverse strand, counting down.
AAGGGACAATGTATCATAGTTGTGTGCACTCAGTTTAATGTAATATTTTGCATGAGAACGATTTCTTACTAGGCATTATCGACACACTTATTTTCTCTCTTNGATGAGGGTTTGACATGTACACCAATAAAATATAACTTCTAACCTTGTTAAAACTTCATGTTAAGTATAATAAGAGGGTACCTTAACTATGAATAAAGTTTAACTTATAAACAGAATAAAATATGAATTTTTAATAAAGTGTTACTGTTTTGGTATTACTGTATATAAACATTACACATCAACTCGTTTGAACAAAGAACATAACATCGCAAAATACTGTACACAATTCAATATAATCTCACTGAATGCAAGCCATCCCCAAACTTTCAAAATTATACCAAAGGGACAATGTACCATAGTTGTGTACACTCAGTTTAATGTAATATTTTGCATGAGAACGATTTCTTACTAGGCATTATCGACACACTTATTTTCTCTCTTTTTTTAATTAGATTAATCATAAACGAAATATTTTAATTTATATATAAAATATTAGTAAAAGTTCAATTGAACCAAAAATTAGATGTTATGTTAACAGAAGTATAAAACACTTGTGATGCGTGACATATTTAAGTAATATGACACAGAATTCAACTGAGATCAGGCGGAGAGGTTATCGACCAACCAGTGTGTTCACAGCGGGCAAGGCGGAGAAGGGGAAGTCACAGCGGCGGGAGAAGTGAAACAATTTACCCCTCCTCTCCAAACGGGTCGGCACCCAGAGAGGGCTAGCTTGTTACTAGGTCAACTAGTTCCCTGCCCGCCAGCCATGCAAAGGGAGGAAACTAACTCTGTCGAATATCACAGAGGACAGCCGAAGCTTACGCAATCCAAGCCGCAGGTCTACACTACGATAGCGACACTGTGCTCGTGTGGCAATATGTAGTTAAAGTAATTATTATTTCACTTTTAAAAAGTGTGATTTTGAGACAGAAAAGAATAAATAAGGTGATTAAAATTTGTTTCTATGCGGTTTTTTTCAATACTTAATTGTTCAAAACCACGTCCTCTGATGTTCCCGTACACTTAATGCTTGTTGCAGGTTACACTGCGCTTGGCCNAAATTTGTTTCTATGTGGTTTTTTTCAATACTTAATTGTTCAAAACCACGTCCTCTGATGTTCCCGTACACTTAATGCTTGTTGCAGGTTACACTGCGCTTGGCCTTGGTGCTTGCGCATTATTTGACCGCAGAGGGTGTCAGATAGGCTCCTCCAGGATATAAGTTTATTCAGAAGACGTGTGTGTGTGTGTGTGTGTATTGAAATAAATTAATATAAATCCTCCGATTTTCCCGTAGTAAGCTACTAAAAATTAACTTTACACTGGGTAATAAAAGTCGCTCGATGTTCAAACAATTTTTTGTGGCAAGGTGAGGTCAAGTATATCCTTCTGGGAATATAATTTTTTTAGGAAGATGCTGCCTATTGAGTTAAATTAATATTTTGTTTAAAAATCATTTTGATTGTATGCCAGATACGATTAAACACCAAATTTACGAGGAAAAAGACCTTTAAACACAAAAGAAAACATATGTGCCAAAAATAATTTCTCACTAAAATATACTGCCTAACATTTTCAGGCTTAACCATTTGCTTTGAAATACTAGTGATAATAGGTGAAACTATTTTGAGTTACGGATAATCGTGATAAGATTTATTCTGTTGGATTACCATAGCATACTCGACTGCTGTTATCTTGTTAGAGGTCAGTCAGAGAGCTCATGGCTGCCGTGTGGTGTGGTGCATGACCNTTTGACAGGATGACCATGTGTCGTTAAACTGAGATCACTTGATTAGTTTCATTTAATGCTTCATAAACTCTACCAATTGCCCTCTTTTCAGGCATGTAAGGGGTGGAAGCAAGCACGCATGGCAGAGAGAGGAACAGTTTTTTTTTTCCATATAACAGTTTCTCCTCTCGTTGGTATGCAAGGGCAAGAAGGAAAGTGCATAGCTGAGAGGAAGAGAGAAAGAGAAGACTCCAGGATGCCACACTGGTTGCTAGGTAACCGCTTCCCCTCTAGTCAGGCATGTAAGGGGGTAGTGTTTCAGAATCGCAGAGTCGCCAGCCGAACTTGAGCAATGTGTTGCAGATATGACAAACTGTGGCGTGTTGATGTATTTCACACCCACTTATTAGACGGTTGTATACGCAAGCAGCTTAAAAATGATTGTTGCTGTAAATTTTAAGTGACTGAACCTAAAGATATTTTGATTGATGCAATATCCGATAAATGATAAAAGTAGGAAATTGTATTATTATTTACCATATACATGAATTTTGCCAGGACTACTGAAAATTAACGTTGGTTACGGTTTACCAATTCATGAGTTTTTGGTGCATCAAAAGTCTACTGTACACTACAGTCGAACCTCGTTAATACAAACCTGAAGGGACCATCATTTTGGCCCTTAGTAATAATGAGGTTTTGTAATAACGAGGTTTGTACTAGCGAAATTAAAAAAAAATTCATTCAAACTAAAAATATTTTAACATCACATCTCAAGAATTAGCTGATAAAAGTAAGAATTTTGCAGAAGATTTTGTTACTTGTATAATACTTCTCTGAGAACAGTACACATCTTATCTTCACTACTATTAGAAAAATGTATGTTATGTGAATACAAATCTTTAAGAATACTTACATGTTTTGTACATTGTTTCCAGCATACTGTTTTAAGTTTAAACCTGTGGCTTAAAAAACGAGTCTATTTGGTTTGCATTGTTCTTTTATAGGCATTACTAACAACTGTACAGAGTTCATCAAATTCCAGGGTGGCTGAAGCCTGGATAGCATCCTTCTTCGTTGACAGTAATGCACAATCATTATCTTCTCTATTGTCATATTCAGTTTCTTCAACAGTCCTAGCACTTGACTGAATGTAAACACACATCAGTTCTGCCAGAACAGGTGCTGCAGATGTTGCATCATCATCATCCACTTGCACAAAGTGCGAAACTGCTCCTCGAATTGCAGACGTTCCTGAAGATAATCCAATCTTTCCATATTGCCATCAGTGTCTTCCTCACCGGCCTGTTCTTCTTTGGCACCAATACCAGCTTTCCTGAAGTAGTTGGCTTGTAGACTATGTGACTTCATCCCAAGCCATACATACATTCCTCATGGCATTCAAATCGTCCCATCGCAAGTTGGTCTCATTCTTCAGTTCCAGGTGACTAATTAAGTAACGTGCGAGACGAGTTCTGTAGTTCTTCTTCACACACTGGATGAAGCCTTGATCAAGAGGTTGTAGAAAACTTGTGGTGTTGACTGGCAGATAGAGCAATGTCACTTGTAACAAGTCAAGGCCAACAGCAGAATGTGCTGNTGAAAACTTGTGGTGTTGACTGGCAGATAGAGCAATGTCACTTGTAACAAGTCAAGGCCAACAGCAGAATGTGCTGCACATCTGTCCAAAATAAGTAAAATCTTTCTGTTTTTGCATGCCATGTGTCGTTCCAATTTCATTAACCATTTCTGAAATATTTTCACTGTCACCCAAGCACAGGAATTTGCTTCATAATCAAATGGTAGGTTAACAATATTCTTGAAAAATCTGGGTTTCTGAAATTTTCCTACAAAGGGACATAATTTCTCACTACCACTTTGGTTACAGCACAGTAATGCAGTAACACGTTNTTTCTGAAATTTTCCTACAAAGGGACATAATTTCTCACTACCACTTTGGTTACAGCACAGTAATGCAGTAACACGTTCCTTGCTGTATTTACCTCTGTGGCACTTCTCACCTTTCACTGCCAATGTTTTATTTGGCAGCAAGTTGTAAAAAACTCCCGTTTCGTCCATGTTGAAAATATTATCTGGAGTGAACTGTCGCAAGAGGAAAATTCAAAGGCAGCGACCTCCCACACCGACGGTAATAATTCAGCAGGATAAAGTTTGTCGGTGTGGAGGATATTTGCCACGCTCGATGCGTACTCTTCGGTAGCTGGTTGTCTACTGATTCTGTATACCGTTAGCGGGCAGTAGGCGCACAGGGTATTTGTCGCCTGTGCCTACCCCCACTCCTTGTCCCCAGGGTGCCAAAAACATGACCAAATAAGGGCATGGCGTGGGCCGGAATCGCCATGCCATGTCGAACTGCTTAGTAGTGAAATTATAATCAATGTTCTAGAACAAAAACTGTCTACTGCAGTTGGAAAGTTTCTGTCTACAAATGCTGACACGAACAAAAACTAAGATTTCTGAAAAGTACGGATGGGTCGAATAACAAAAAATATTGGTTCCAGTACCGATTCTACAATTTAAATATCTGTTCCAGTATTCGGTTCCATTTTGAATACTTGCATTTTGCTTGCAACTTCATTCAACCAATGCAGATAAATTCATTAAATGTTTTATTTAACCTACCGTTCTTATCTTGTTATTGTTTCACACTTCTATTCTAAATTACATAACAGATAAACTTGTATTAAATTTATTTAAGAAAACATTATCGTCCTTCATAACATCGCAATTGAAAGAACCAATATTCCGAAACACAGGTTTTGAAATATATCTTCTCTTATTCCAACGTGCTCGCCTCATGGCTCTGTGAATACTAATTGAAATTCACAACTATTTAGAAACGCACTGCTCCAGAACACCGCTTCCATACTACTAAAACATTAATAGGTGGTGATTGTGATATGTTTGGAAAATACATTGTGGGGTGGCTTTAACCTATGTTCATTAAAAGAATGTCAACAACTCCAGTGGGCGACCTGCTTCCTTTTTCTTTTTACTTCTTTTATNTTAACCTATGTTCATTAAAAGAATGTCAACAACTCCAGTGGGCGACCTGCTTCCTTTTTCTTTTTACTTCTTTTATCTGCCTGCTTCATTTTTCTTTTTGCTTCTTTTATGCAGTGACCTGCTGGTTTTTTTGCTGTGTTGGAATGCCACACCTCTAAAAAAAAGTCACTTCTTCCCTTGACAAGGCCATTCTCTGCCTTACATGGAAACAAATAAGGCATGGAGAAATGTATCCTGGCAGGCTGATTGATAAAGACAGAGAAGGGAGAGGACAGTTTAAAACTACCACTTTTTTTTTTTTTTTTTTTCTCCCAATGTATGGAATGCACCCCAGAATTCTCTTTATTTTTGGGGGAAAGAGAGTGCAATACAGGAGTAGTTATTTTTGTAAGGACAGAGTTTTGCAGTAAATTTATTGCTTTTTAGAAACGAGAACCCGAGTAGTAGTTGTTGTTAACCTAATGAGTCAAACCTCAATAACCGGTATAAATTGGAATCGGAAACAAAGCGAAAGAAAATGAACCAAGTATCCCGATAATTATTATAATTTCGTCATTACAACCTTCAAAAACCAACTAGCATGATGAAAAATATTAAAACAGCAACTTTAAAACAACTTTGCANATTACAACCTTCAAAAACCAACTAGCATGATGAAAAATATTAAAACAGCAACTTTAAAACAACTTTGCACATGTTTGCCGTGGCATATCCGTACAGTCAGAGAAACCAAACATTTATATTGTAATGCGCTAAAATATAGAAAGTGCGCCACTCGAAGATAAAAAAAAAGTACCAACATCTTTTTGCTTGTGTGTAAAAAAAATAAAAACCATGTAGTGCACAGCTCATCAGGAAATAAATGTGTCAGTCTTGGAATTTTTCCATTGCACTTGGTGTTCACACTTGCAGGTTACGAACTTCAATGTTATTAGTTTGGCANCAGTCTTGGAATTTTTCCATTGCACTTGGTGTTCACACTTGCAGGTTACGAACTTCAATGTTATTAGTTTGGCACACAAAGATTTTCGCAGCCATGATAGTGTTAGTTGGGCGTGTGTGCAGAATTTTATCAATTTGAAATAAAACAAATTTTATAAATGCAATTTTAAACTAATACAGTAAACTGAACTCTCCTATTTACTGCAATGTTACAATTTACATCTTGGCGACATCAGCGCACCTCACGGCAGTAGAAGTAACTTTACCGCTAGTATCGATTTCCATATTTCCTTTTGTGCCACAGAGTATGTATATCTTTGGCCAGTTGTTTATTTATGTTTTACCGTTTTATGTTGCTGTGTTACAAATATTGCATATTAGTTGTTTTTGTTTTCATTAAGCCGTGGAATTTGTATAAACGATTTGCCAACGGGTGGAATTACTGTCCTGTGCGATTAAAATCACATCAAATTACATATTAACCGTATTTCGCATTAAGGAAATAGTTTAACATTATAAATACTATATTAATTCACGGGACNATCAAATTACATATTAACCGTATTTCGCATTAAGGAAATAGTTTAACATTATAAATACTATATTAATTCACGGGACAGCAAAAACACTTGGCACAAACATGAATTATGTATTAATGAGGTTTGACTGTAATTGGAAAAGATAAGTAGGCTGCCAATAATGTGTAAAAGGACAGAAGCACAAGCACCCACAGTCTAGTACTTGTCAACAGTCGCACACACACAAAGGATGACACAACAATAACTTGCTGCCCGATGAAGCTGGCCTACCAGCGAAACGTTGCAACCATGAAGCTGGCCTACCAGCGAAACGTTGCAACCATGAAGCTGGCCTACCAGCGAAACGTTGCAACCATGAAGCTGGCCTATCAGCGAAACGTTGCAACCACATGAATAATGTCATCCTTTGTGTGTGTGCCTGTCGACAAGTACTAGACATGTGTACTTGTGCTTCTGTCCTTTTATACATAATTCTACACTAATTTGTTTTTAAAAAACTTTCCCGGAAATTCGATACTAGGAAACCAATATTTTGTGCTTTGAGAGTCACAAAGGTGCCGCTAAACTTTTTTTCATAGATAAGACAAATCGGAAGCTAAACAATTTGCGTGACACAGCCAGAGCGGAAAAGGAAATAATAGATTTTATTTTTTCCCTCTCTCTGTTAGATTAAATTTATATTTGTAGTCTAGGAGAGGCCAAAAAACCACCGTAAATGAGCACACATTACTGTCTAAATTAGCATGAAAATGGAGCTGCGAATTGGCCTAAGATGCAGCGCTAAAGACATTTTGTTCATAGTTTGCTAGGAAATACGGTAATATTCATTCACAAAATAATATTTTAAAATATACAGCTAAACCCCTTATTNACATGAGCACACATTACTGTCTAAATTAGCATAAAAATGAAGCTGCGAATTGGCCTAAGATGCAGCGCTAAAGACATTTTGTTCATAGTTTGCTAGGAAATACGGTAATATTCATTCACAAAATAATATTTTAAAATATACAGCTAAACCCCTTATTCACCCTTTTCAAGGGGACAAAGGAACAAAGTGTAAATTGAGGGAAAACTCTAAAATTTTGTCTTAGTAAATACCTGATTTCCTGTATATCTCGTTTCTTCTGCAGTAAACACTTTCCAGTTATAAAAGATTACAAATGCCATATCACATTAATCTTCTACCCACACACAAAAAAAATTATGCCAGNTTCAAATACGATTACAAATGCCATATCACATTAATCTTCTACCCACACACAAAAAAAATTATGCCAGATTTTGACTTAAAAAAAATAAAGCTTCATCCATTAACATAACNAATAAAGCTTCATCCACTAACATAACCAATGTAAATTTAAAAAAAAAGGTCAGTCATCAATTCACACATAAAAATTATGTCAAGATTTTGTCAATATAAATAAAGCATGATCTACTACTAATATAAACAAAATAAATTAAATCACTCAAGATAAGATAAAAGCGTGTATCCACACGCTTATTTTCAATATTATTTTTAGTTTATCTGCAACCTAAATTGTTTCTCCTACTTTTACGTTCTCCATTACTTTACACAAATAAAAATATAATAAAATACAAAAAGAGTAGGTCAGATGTTATGTTGAAATTAAAAGATGCACACAAATAATTTGCCGGTTATCGGCTATATACACGTTAACATTTTGGGAATTTTCCATGGCATAAAAGACGCATGTTAAGAACACTCAATTTTTTTTGTAGATANTGAAATTAAAAGATGCACACAAATAATTTGCCGGTTATCGGCTATATACACGTTAACATTTTGGGAATTTTCCATGGCATAAAAGACGCATGTTAAGAACACTCAATTTTTTTTGTAGATACAGCATTCACAGTTTTACCGATAGTGCTTTTTAAGGGAAAAATATTCTCAGGCCGCCGTCTTCCTTTAGGCGCATTCCAGGCAAACATTNTTTACCGATAGTGCTTTTTAAGGGAAAAATATTCTCAGGCCGCCGTCTTCCTTTAGGCGCATTCCAGGCAAACATTGTAGTGTTCGCGCTTGCACTAAGTTACCAGATGTTACTTTATTGAACATCTCAAACACAATTATAATTTCAGTATGAAGGTTTACGAACTTGTGGGTGTTATCTGTTACTGAGAAACAAAGATGTAAATAAACCGTTTGTATGTGTTTTGCGAGGCGTTAATAGTGGGAATATAACAAATTTGGCGATGCAATTTGAGGGAAAGTGTTACATTACTTCTTATGGCACAAAAATGGGACCTGAAGAAAGTGGTTCAAACCGTAGGAAAACATAAGCACTGAGAATGTAGGCATATTTGAATTAAAATTATCCCTCAGAACTGCGTATGTCAACATGCATTGTCATAATTAGCATAAAAACAGGGCATGAATCTGCCTAAGGATTTGTGCCTGACAAGATATTTTGTTAACAGTTTCCTATAAAATAAGACATAATTCATTCATGAAACAGTATTTTAAAAGGTGGGCGTGTTCCAGTTAAAAACTACCCTCAGAACTGCAGATGTATACACAGATTACCATTAAAACAAATATTATCTTCATTGTAAAATGCAAGTATCATGCCCACGTATTGTTTCATGACAGCTGTTTGTTATGCCCATGAAGAAAAATGTTTGTAAATACAGTAAATGCTACGAATCCAATGCACACTTTTTTTTATCACCTTTTAACTTTTGTTTTATGTCATGGCAGGCGCTGAAAAATTAATGTACCTAACGTAAATCTAGTACTGGTGTGGGATATTATAGTTCGGGCTCTGTTCATTTTATTTAATGGAAAAGGGGCGGAGGGGCAGGCTTTAGCATCTTTCATGAGACGGCATTGCTTTTCCAGGGTGTCCACCCACANAATGGAAAAGGGGCGGAGGGGCAGGCTTTAGCATCTTTCATGAGACGGCATTGCTTTTCCAGGGTGTCCACCCACAGGGAAAACTGGGAAATGTCAGGAAATTTCATGTGACAGGACAAACCCAGGGAATTTTCATCTGGGTCAGGAAAAATATCAATAATTGCTAATCTACAAAAAATTTTTGATTGTTTTAATTATAGCTGTTCCAATACCAGTTCCCAATACCACCACGATTCCNTGCTAATCTACAAAAAATTTTTGATTGTTTTAATTATAGCTGTTCCAATACCAGTTCCCAATACCACCACGATTCCGAATCCGATACTCATTGCAGTTCAGCAACACATTAAAAAATAACCAACTCGTACAGTATTCTTTCTTTGTTTAAATAAAGTGGAAATGGGTACTTTGCTGCACTACTTTATGACTATNGACCAACTCGTACAGTATTCTTTCTTTGTTTAAATAAAGTGGAAATGGGTACTTTGCTGCACTACTTTATGACTATGGTCGTATGAGCGCTCTGATTGCTACGTTAATTCCCATGTTTTGGTTATAATACAAGTCTGCGATTGTGATTAAACGCAGAGGTCTGCACACATTATATTATACTGTGCGCAGGTGTTCGTGGTCACAACTTTGTATACTATTATTTATTACACTATGTACTGAAGAGTTTGAGATAATGACTTGTCGTACGAGATGAATTGGTTTCCGAATCTTGTTGTAACATTCAAAAGTAGTGCTAGTGTTGGTAACATGTCCCCATTACATATATGAAAATTCATTTTCAACTATGAAATGTTTACATGTAAAAATTATAACTGTGCATTAAAAATTATTTTGAGTAACAGATACACAATTTTTACGAATATATTTTGTAAATTATCATCATAATGAATTTATTGTGGGAGCAATTTATTGTTTTTTGTAAATACATAAAGTGTGCTNTATTTTGTAAATTATCATCATAATGAATTTATTGTGGGAGCAATTTATTGTTTTTTGTAAATACATAAAGTGTGCTATATATATATGGTCTGTCTCATATACGTTGGCAAGATTCTGACAGTCAGTGAGTGGCAACTTGACATATACGTAACAAGCAATGTGCCATTTACAAAATCCTGTATCAGCTGATGCATGAACAAATGAAAATTAATATTACGTTGGCTATTCTGACTGCACTGCCGACGCACATCAGACAAGCAGAAAATACGCAGATAAGAAAGAGTACCTAGATGAATTAATACGTTTTATTTTATNAGATAAGAAAGAGTACCTAGATGAATTAATACGTTTTATTTTATGTATTCACAAATCAGCTGTTGTTAGTGTTACAAACTAAATTTTGTGCTAAAGTAGTAATTTATGTGTGTTCAAAATGAAACTGACATTAAAACGGTCCGTATTGAAATGAAATGCAACTTCAAACCTTGGAAGATATTTTTATGTCGTACCGCCACTCTCCGCACCTTCCATACATGCTTGATATTAATTTCAAAAGCCTACAGAAATATCGGAGGGTATAATTTCACAAAATATATTTTAAACTCTTGTCGTTTTGGGCCAATAAAAGGAGAAAAGTGAACTTTTACAAAGACTGAATCAAGAGGCAGGTCAAAGTGCTGCTACCTGTTGAGCTAGTTGACAAAAAGCCCTACCACGCCATCTGTTACAATATGCCCTTCCACGCTATGTGTCGGCCAGATCCCAAACCACAACCAGTTCTCCCGCAAACCCAAATTTTTGTTGTTTTCGTGTTGTTACTATTCTGTATTAATAAAATGAAGAAAATGGGACGCGCGTGAGTAGTTTTGAAGTATTCTTAAGTTATTCCACACCACATATTTAGAACTCAAGCTGTTAGTATCAGTAATTGCAGAATAACTAGTTTGCAAAAGTCATTGGCAAGTTGTTTGTTGGCAAATGAAAAGTGCATTGTCAAGAAAGTTTCCGGTATCACTTTTATTTTAGTCTTAACATGTTAGCTGTAACATCTAAAGTGTGATAAGAACTACAATTACAGTCTCGCAAATGCAAACCCAAATTCGTTGTCTGTAATAAATATATAAACAGGTAACAAATACGTAACTTTTTGCAAGGTTTTCTGTTTTTACTTTTAAAACCAACAAATTTTTTAGACAGATGCGAGTCTATAAATACCTTAAAATTTGTTTATTATTACAATGGAAAGTGGATTAGCTGATAGCATGTTAATAAAACGAATATACAGTTGCCACTTGACGCACCAGCTGATGGCGAAAGGATACATACACGAAAAGTAAACATTGCATTGGCACTACTTTCGTCGAATTGTCAAAATCTCGCCAACTTATATGAGACAGACTTTACTTTGGATCTTCATTGGGAGGATATGTTTCGGTTCAGCAGAACCGCATTTATAATCTCCGCTCTGGATTTCACTCCTGAAGGCTAACAGCAGTTGAAACTGAGAACCTACACTGTTACGGTCACACGGTCATTTATTACTATCCATTGGTATTATATATATATATATGAGTTTTTCTATATCAGGTAAGCAAAACTTAAAAAATTGTTAAAGTACTAATCTTTCTGGAAATTTAGTGTATTGCTTTAAATATGTCGATTTGAATGGATTAGGTGGGACTTGCTTTGATTTTGAAGTAAGTACTGGTGGTGTTTTTGGGGTGAAATAAAAATTTTATGAAATATACATTTCCCGATACTGGTACCGTTTACTTGCGGCTTGGCTAAATGCTTAATATTGGCCGATAACCGATACAAAGAGTTGGTATCTGTTTTAATACAACATATGTAATTATATCTTGGAAGTATAATTCCTAGGGTGTTTTCATGTTCTTATGATGGTTTGATTGAACTGTGTCCATTGCCGACCATAAGACTAAATAAAGAAACACAGACCCAGCAAGACAAAAACGAAAAAACATTTTACAACACCACAGACAAATAATCAGGAAAAGCCGTTTCCTTATTTTGACTAACTGTTAAGAATACAATTTACTGTACATGTTCAGATTTTTCGAAAACGTTTTTGAAATATCCTTGAAAGTGCTTGAAAAGTACGTGAAAAATTTTTTTGCCAAAAAGAGTGGGAATTATTGTTTCCTTCTAAACGTTTTGTAGTTCCACTCACTCCTTATAAAAATATCAAATGTATCAATACATGGTTAGCAAAGACAATTTTACCATCAAATGTAACAAAAGAAATGTAAAAATGGGGAATGCAAAATGCACTTGACGAGCACCGTGCTGCAATACACGTAGGGATGAATGTCGAAACTTGTTGAAAAAATGTAATAGGCCAATATTTTTCATACTAAATTTATAACTCATTTCTTATCACAATAGTCGTTTTAAAATATGGTATAAACAGTGGTCAAGCTGGTAAATTTCAAAAGCAAATTGTCATTCCACAAATAATGACAATTATCACTACAAAAATAATTTTTGCTTTATGTGCAACATATTTTTGTTTACTCTGTAAATTTGATAAGGTATACAAATGAGTTATATTATGTGTTAATAATTTTTATACCAAAGGGGTTGAAACAGAAGTACTTACACTTACTCATATTAAATTGATTGTTTCTCTTGCACACCAATGGCCACTTTTTAGCTACATCCTGCCAGGAAACTTAAAATATTTCACCTCACTTCCTTTGGTTTATTGCGATTTATTGTTGCATCCAGTGGCACATGGTGATTTTTGAAACTGGGAGAGCTGTGGCGATCCTATCTCACATCATTACATATTGCATTTTTTAAACAGGCACAGTGATAAATAAATTGCGTACTGCAGGCTTCTGTAAGTGAGATTTATGTAGTTAAATACAAAAATTAAGTGTGTTTGTTGCAATAAAAATGACACACCGTGTGCACTGATTCAGATCTAATCCCTAGCACAGGTATTGGTATGTTTTAAGTTTGTGTAGGCTCTATGCCTTCCAACCAGTACCTACGTGGTGTGATACATTACACGACAGATAAGATAATACTAATTCTACTATACTAATGATAATGATAACTTCTATATACTAAAACAAATAATTTTAAAAACCAGTACTAATCTACATACAGTACATACAANTACTAAAACAAATAATTTTAAAAACCAGTACTAATCTACATACAGTACATACAAAATGCATGTCAAATTTAAATTAGAGGATGATGGTGGCATACCAAGTTGACGTCCGGCTCATTCAACTTTTTCCAGTCTGCTTGAAAGTTGGTTTCATCATCTGCCACAGCTTCAGTGTGTGCNGTCCGGCTCATTCAACTTTTTCCAGTCTGCTTGAAAGTTGGTTTCATCATCTGCCACAGCTTCAGTGTGTGCTGTTTTCTCCTGACAGATCCCACACTTTCTGAAACAATTGGCAATTGTAGTTTTTATCTTCTGCCATGATGCTGCAGTGCAGTGGATGGCTTGAAGTAGATTAATTTTCAGTGCTGCATTCTTGTCACCCTTCTACGAATCCAGCAGGCAAATAGTTTTTCGCACAAGCATTTTTCTGTATTCATGCTTGAAGCACTTGATAACCTCCATGTATAATGGCTGCAACACACTAGGGCAGTTAGGCGGGTAAAAACTCACTTTCACATTTTTTAGAGATTGTGTCTTGAGGATGCGCAGCACAATTATCCACAAACCGTAGCATTTTTCGCAGCGAGCACCCATTGCACAGTCAAGTGAGCGCAGAAATGCACTAAAAATTTCAGTTGTCATCCATGCCTTTTTATNTTGCACAGTCAAGTGAGCGCAGAAATGCACTAAAAATTTCAGTTGTCATCCATGCCTTTTTATTTGCATGGTACTTTATTGGCAGAGTTTTAATATTTTTAAAACGCCAAGGTTTGAAAGACTTTCCAGTGATTGTTGATTTAAGTATGTTACTGTTGGCACACAATAAAACAGTGATATGCTCCTTTGCGTTTTTTCCACCATGGCAAGTTTCGCCTTTCATTGATAGAGTTCTGTCAGGTAAGCAGTTGCACAAGCTGGTTTCATCAGCGTTGTAAATGTCCCATGGCTTGTATGTAACCTTCTGTCAGTTTGGATACCTTTTCTAGCCACTGTTTTGAAGTTTCTTCATTCACTGAAGCACTTTCTCGAGACAACTTCTTATATACCAAGCCATGACGGTCTTTGAACCTCGAAATCCACCCGTTGGATGCCGTGAAATTTTCTATTACAAGGCGAAGAGCTATTTGCTTGGCTTTCTTCCTGATTACAGTGCCATCAACCGGAATATTCAATGCTCGAATTTGCTGCTACCACGCAAAAAGAACATTCTCCAACTCGCTAAATGTTGATTCCCTAGAAGTTTTGCCTTTCTTCAAATTTTGTTCAAATTTGCTTGCTTTTTGGCGAATATCGTTTTTCTTAGAAATTATTGTGGTCAATGTAGATGGTGAAAGTCCAGGGCGCTAGGCCACATCAACACGTTTTTCACCTCATTTTTTTTCCACTTCCTCAATAATTTTAAGATGTTCTTCTAGTGTTTTAACTTCTTTTTAGGTTGTGACATTTCATCTACCACATTTAACATAAAATAAATTTAAACTTGTTAGTACCACTTTTGATTTGACTTTATTTTACCACTTGAAAATACAACAGAAACAAACAGTAACGGAAACTAACAGCAACAGAATTAGTGTTACCAACTCCAATTTTGAAAATCTGCCGAATGTTCACATAAAATTCACTAAATTTCTGCCATATGTAGAAAAAGTGGCAAAAATCAAACAATTTATTAAAAACAATGATTTAAAATATAAACGTGCTAAAAATGGTTAAGTTTAAAGTACAGTATTAAAGTACATAATTTTATCATAATAATGCTGCATTTTATATTTTTTACTCTTTGGAGGCAAATTTATTTAACACAATTTTTTGAGTTTGACATGTAAAAATCCTATTATTTTTTTATTATAATTTACTCCGCTAAATGTTTTTTAATTTCGCCAAACTAAACGTAAAGTCTGCTAAGTTGAAAACACTTGCCATCTTGTGTGACAGTTGATATCACTCCATTACTCTTAAAGAAAGTTACTAGCATAATTTTATCTTAACAGAATCAGTCCGTGAAAACTTACTGTGCCCCTTNCCATTACTCTTAAAGAAAGTTACTAGCATAATTTTATCTTAACAGAATCAGTCCGTGAAAACTTACTGTGCCCCTTTAATGCTTGTAATTTATATGGTTAATTACCGTACTGACTTAAAAATTATTATGTTTCCTTTGTGGTACCAAAGTAAAGTTCAAATCCGTTCCGTCCATTATTAATGTTTAGTTCTTGTCCTTACCACATCCATTATACATGTGTGTTTTATTTGCGCAAATTTTCGTGTGCTGACTTGAAGCAAAGAAGTGCCTGCAATTATTATGTTACCTATTTTTCGACGTGAGTAATTTAAAACAAATAGTGATTGGATTATGAAAAATAAATTACGTAGTTGTTAACAATTGCAACGCTTCACGACAACTAGTTGTGTACACTAGCATTTGAGGTTAGGGCGTGTCTGTTTACGTGCTCTTGGCGCTACTGAATTATGGTAGTACCAGTTTTAAGATAGTTATTTCACAGATAAACAATTGTTCCGAATATATTTTGGTTTTCGGACATAANATGGTAGTACCAGTTTTAAGATAGTTATTTCACAGATAAACAATTGTTCCGAATATATTTTGGTTTTCGGACATAATATCTGATGGATGCGGGTAAATTAATTATGTAAGGGCGTGTAGCATGCTGGTTTTTTTNTTTGGTTTTCGGACATAATATCTGATGGATGCGGGTAAATTAATTATGTAAGGGCGTGTAGCATGCTGGTTTTTTTTAACATTGTTTATATAGGATATTTGTTGGGATCATCCAAAAAAATTGACTGATAAGGGAAATCAACATANTTTTTTTTAACATTGTTTATATAGGATATTTGTTGGGATCATCCAAAAAAATTGACTGATAAGGGAAATCAACATAAACGGGAACTCAACAACGAGGTTTCACTGTATATAGATAACAGATCTGTTGGTCATACATTCATGAATATAGGAGACTCACTTCTACCTTGTTTTGGTTTTTAGTTGTTATGTACTGCACTTAAAGGGTTAAGCTCTAGTTTTTTCTCGCAATTCAAACTGTTTGTTATAATATGGTTTGAAATGTTATTCACCCAATTGTCCATTATTTACAAGTTTACACAACACAACATTAACCACAATCCAACCTCGCTTCTGACCGATGCTCATTGCTCATCTTGTCCTAGAGTTCATACAGTAAAATTGATACCTGCCCAGCGCTATGGCGTATAAGTAGGTATTGCTTATGCTCTCTGCGTAAGGCGCCAGCAATTGATGCTAGTCCTCAGTGTTAGGGCGTAGGAATATGTTGACGCTACTATCCCTAGGTCCANCCCTTGGTCGGCGCAGTGTTTCTTCTGCCTCCGGATATTGCGTCGCTATTATTCTCGCATGCTCGCCAAAAGCTCTTATAATTTATTGGGGTAGCCGGCTCGGGAGAGACGCAGCTGCTGGTGTGAGCTTAGCGTCCCCTTGTAGCTGCGAGACGCAGCTGCGGAATCCTGGCGTAATTCTTCTAGCATGCTCGCCAAACCCTTAATATTTATTGCGGTAGCCAGCCTGCGAATTTCAACAGAGTGTGCCTCTTGACGAAAAAATATCCTTCGGGACGCGTCACAATATTAAAAACAAACTTATTCATATTATTACATACTGTATTTGAAGTTCACCCGAGTTTGAACTTTAAATATAAANCGACAGAGTGTGCCTCTTGACGAAAAAATATCCTTCGGGACGCGTCACAATATTAAAAACAAACTTATTCATATTATTACATACTGTATTTGAAGTTCACCCGAGTTTGAACTTTAAAAAAAAATAACTATAAATAAAAATTATTCAAAATAAATACGGTAGAAAGTCGACTATCCAGACTAATAGGGACCAAAGGTAANCGGAATCCTGGCGTAATTCTTCTAGCATGCTCACCAAACCCTTAATATTTATTGCGGTAGCCAGCCTGCGAATTTCAACAGAGTGTGCCTCTTGACGAAAAAATATCCTTCGGGACGCGTCACAATATTAAAAACAAACTTATTCATATTATTACATACTGTATTTGAAGTTCACCCGAGTTTGAACTTTAACTATAAATAAAAATTATTCAAAATAAATACGGTAGAAAGTCGACTATCCAGACTAATAGGGACCAAAGGTAATTTGGATAATCAAAAATCTGGATAACAGAAATATGTTTAAATTGAAGATAAAAGAATTTGTGGGGGAAAAAAAAATATGTGAAAACAATTACCCAAGTACTCTCATTTTCACACAATGAAAAAAATTTTATACATGTGTAGAACATAGTAATCTTATTGAAAACAGAAATTGTACATAAAATAAAAAATTTAAATTACTTAATAAGTAACCACGTATCATACAACTTTATGAGTTCGACAATTGGGGGGCGTGGTGGCTAGACAGACGGCAACACAGCGCAACGAGATTCCTGTCGCCCTGGGCGGGCAGCCTTCTCCCTCCGCACGTGACAATCTCCCCTATCACATTCTCCACCCACCCCTTGCTCATGCACACAACTGTGGCCTTCCTCTCAACCATCTTTTAAAACTGATATGTTCTCACAGGAAAAAATAAAGCACTGAACTTTTAGAAAGTTAGTTATGTTGAAAAAATGTCTTTGTCTGTTGTAAGCAGCTTTTACGTTTCATTGCAGCCAAATCCCTAATTTGTTTTAACTGCAGGAAATGAACGTTATCACATTCTTCTTGCCTCTCAAACCACTTGAATGCAAGCTTGTGCATGAGATAGACCAGATTCACTTTCTGTCTCATTGTTTCCTCTTTCTCAGTCTTCTTCTTCCTCCTCATCTTCATGATCTCCTCTTCCATTAACACATGAAATCCAGGATCATTGTTGTCGCTATTTAAATTTTTATCGTCACATTCACGACTCATTTCAAGTTTGTTCACTGACACTTGTATTTCACCAAGCTAGTCAGATGTTTTAACATTCAGACTGTCATCTGTCAGTTTTAGAATTTTATTCCATCTTCATTTGAGAGTAATATTGTCTATCTGATTCCACGCTTTCACGAGCATATAGCAACCGTCCTTTAGATTCATTTCTTTGCAAAATGACAAGATTTTTTCCACATCATTGTTGTCAGCAAAGAGAAGTCGACTGTAAAAGTTACCTCCTGTATGGCCTCTTCAGAGTTTCAGTGACACTCTGATCCATTGGTTGAACAATGGCAGTTATATTTGATGGGAAAAATTTTACTCAAAACATTCCATCTTCTCTTTCCAATCTTTCAGGGGAAGGATGCGTTGGTGCGTTGTCTAGCAGCATAACAACATTTCCTTGTTTACCAGTGAATGTTTTTACCTGTGGTATAAACATAAGGTTATACCACTTAGTTAAACATCTGTGTCCATCCAGGCTCTCTCTTAATTTGTGTAGAATAAAGGAATCTTGACATTCTTAAAACACAGGGGGGTTTTTGACTTGCCTATCATAAGCAGCGATATTCTATGTGTGCTGTTCACATTTGCACAAACTATAACTGTAACCTTGCTAACTTTATAACCAGGGACTGATTTTTCTCGCAGTGATGCTAATGATTTAGATGGTAAAGGCTTCCAATTAAGGCTAGTTTTGTCCGTGTTATAAACCAAGTTTGTTGAAATTTTCGATGAAAGAATCAGCAGCTGGTACATCACAACTCATTTTTTATCCTGCGATCTCGAGCTCCCAAATTCAGTTTCTTGATTTAAATCTCTATAACCACCCCGAACTGGCAACAAGCAATTGATCACCGTCAAGTTTTCGGTTAAATTCAAGCGCCTATTCACACAATAATGGCC
Source organism: Clitarchus hookeri (assembly GCA_002778355.1). Lineage (NCBI taxonomy): Eukaryota > Metazoa > Arthropoda > Insecta > Phasmatodea > Phasmatidae > Clitarchus > Clitarchus hookeri. The sequence continues at coordinate 837,242 of NQII01000325.1, read as the reverse complement.
CAGATATTGGTTGGCACAATGATCTTTTCTGTAGGAACCTAAAGTACACAGCATCCTCCAGAATTTCATTTTGTGGTTTTTTCATTACTTTTCGAAGTGAACTCCCATCTTCATTGTTCAGTTTAGTCTTGAATTTGAGTAATGTTTCCAAATTCTTCTTAATGTCCATTATTGTAGACGTGCCCACTCCATACTTGTCCACTAAAGTACGACCTGACTCACCTTTCTTTAAACACAGAACAATGTAAATTTTGTCTTTGAGTGTTAGCATAACTCGCTTCCATTTCAACATCCTTTTATGAAACAAAGCCAGTAATATGGAGTGTGGCCGAAACTAATTGTAATCTATGCAAGCGGGACAGACAGTTTTGGCAGCTGTCTTGTAAAGGGGTAAGGGGAGGGTTAGAGTAATGAATAGTGGGGAGGGAGGGTAGCTGTTGGGTCACCCCTCCCATTATTTCTTTCCCCATCCCAGCCTCTTTCAAAAACACCTTAAGCCCCTCCTTTCATGCCTTCCCTCACTTGCTGGCTGACAACAAACATTGCCCTTCGCGTTTTGGCACCATCCATGAGCCCGTTTGTTGACAGCAAAACACTGCAACAGTCAGTACTGCCGGAGAAGGGGAGGAAAGTTTCTGCCCCCCCCCC
>NQII01000325.1:813758-836585 GCA_002778355.1 Clitarchus hookeri | reverse complement strand
CTTCCCATATAATTTTACTCTGGACAGCACGTGAAATGGCACATCACAGGAGCCGACACAAATGCTTGTCTCTCCTCCACAGGTAAGGGGAAAAACTGTGATGAAATATACCTTCGTGTTTTTTTTTTCTATTCTCTTTATTTTTAAAAACGAGTCCGGATAACTGGGCGTCTCTATAACAGACTTTCTACTGTACAAACATTGTTAAGAAATGTGTTTAATAACTGTGAAATAGCGGAACACGAAAGTGTACCCACAACACATGTATATAACTGTAGAACACATTACGTTAAATGGTGGAATTTGAAATTCCAGTTGTAATAGCCTTGTCAAGTTCCAAGAAACCATTTTTGTATGTGAGCAGGGGCACACCCAACTCTCTCTGATTTACAGCATATGATTGGCTGAAAAGTCACGAGTCATTTCTTTCTACTCGCTCCACCCACTTTGGGGCGAAGAATCTGCAGCCCCACCACACATAATTTCCAAAAACGTTTATCTCGTGACGAGTTTCATCCATCTCAAAAACATTTGCTGGAAAATAACCTTATTCGTATGCAGTATTATTTGCTGAGTAGCAGATAAGTGGAGGTCTGTGTTCTGATATTGTATTAGTGGGGCTGTGCCCCGCAGCCCCCCCTCAGCAGCCGCCACTGGTTGCATCTATGCATTGCACAGTCAGCATAGTGTCTAACTCTTCAAATATCCCAATTATAACACAGCAACAGGCAAAAAAATGTTTGTCAAGGCAAACAGTATGTTTCATTACTGCTAGACTGTCCTTCCTTCTCCCTCTCTATGCTGCTGGTCGGCAGGTTTTTTCGGTATCTCCTGTTTCCCATGTCCTTGTATTCCAGAACTGCTTCATACTCAGCTTTCTTCACCTTCATCTACTCTCAAGACCTGAATGTTAATAGCCGCCCAATCCTCTCCACTCCTTCATGGAGGGTGGGCAAAGAAGGAGAACATGCAAGTCACTTCACCTTACCTCATCTCATCATGAGTTTGGTGCTACGTCCAGTTTTCAAGCACTGATTTACTATGTAATCGAACATAATCTATGTTTCTATTCCTCATAATAATTTGTATTACTTTGTCACATCTATTTAATTTATCCACCAGATTTAAAAAAAAAATTATTTGTACTGTTGGTAAGGGATTACTGTACTCCGGCTATGTTTTAGAATATGATTTCACATAAGTAATTACTTTAACTGTTTTTTTATTCAGAAAAAAAAGCAAAGAAGAAAACTGAAGCAAGTAGTGATGAATCTAGTGATGGTGAAAGGAAAAAAAGAAAAGATGGAAGGAAGAAAAGGAAGAAACACAAAAAGGAAAAGCACAGGTTAGTGTTTAGTTTGTTTTCTACACAAAAATGCAGTACTCTAAGGTTAAGGTTGTTCATGATAAAGTAAGCACTCTTGAAATCAACCTTTGAAAAAAATCGTAACTAAATACATTTAAACATCAGCATTAACCACAATACTTCTGGTAAAGTTTGCAGCAAATTAGTAGTAGTATTTCCAGGTAACATCTCACTACACACAATATTAAATATTAACGGTGCCTTAAAGTTCACCACTTTCGTTTTGTTTTCTGCACATAAGAATAAAAATAGCTTAATAATAACACATTTGTATTTCTAACAAATTCATAACATCACTGGGTCAAGGCATTGTTNGTTCTTATGTTTTTTATCTTTCCCATTTGTGTGTTCAATTCTTTGAATTCCATGAATTTGTGTGGCTGGCAGTTACGTTTCCATTCCATGGTTAGTTTACGTAAGTGCCTTGAACAATGTTATTTATGTGGCAATTCGTAACCTCAAATATAAAAGATTTATTTACGTAATAAAGAATACATCTAGGCCTATGTCTTTTGTCAATGAAGTGGTATATTTTGTACTTCCTTTTTCCTGTATTTCGACGTTGTTTCTAGTCGCTGAAAGTGTAACATTTCATGTAATATGCCGACCTGGCCAGTGTGTCTACATGTAATAAAAGTTGGTTATGATAATTTAAAACTCAAAGAAACTTTTGTTAACAATTTTGTTTAGCAATTTTGGAGCTTCAATGGATGCATGCTATTATTTATGTGACTGACAGAACAGTCATTGCCTCTGTGCGTATTTAATTAGTTTTTAACAAATAATGCTATTAAATGGCTATATATTACATGTGGAATATTTCTCCTGTACTTTTAATATTGTTACACAGTTCCTTGATGTTTTGTTGAACCTTTCAATTAGAGATGTGTCAATTCACTTAAAACCCAATTCCGATTCAAACTGCCAGTTCCAATTCAGTTTTATTCCGATTTTTTAATTGGAATGTATTAATAATGGTAGTATTAATTTTTTGTGCATCTGAAGTAATGTGTTAAACTTAATCCTTACCGTGGAAATTGCATTGACAGTTAATAAATTTTTCAGATCCTTAAACTGTACAAGTTAGGGCTTTAGAATAATAGCATTATTACCTCTCATTTATTGAATAATAAAGACATTTATTTTGCATTTTGAAAAGACTGAAGTAGTGTACAAACTTGCTGAAAGTTGAAGCTGAGAAAGTGTGTATACTGTTACCTGCACTGTTGTTTGGAACAAAAATGTTTTAAGTGTTCATTATATTTAGCATATCATCACATACACTTTGCAAACTTAAAATAAGGTTTGTGTGCGAAATTACACAATTTTTGACAGTCAAAATGTCCCGTTTCCGCTTATGTAATTTTCAAGATTAAACATACCAAAGCTTGGTTTATTTTCTGCCTCGTTTGATCTCACATTTGCACAAATTACATATTGCAGAAGATTCGTCACAAGCTTTAATGGAGAAATAATTCCACAAAATACTTGTTGCCATCACTAAGACAATTAACCTGTAAATTTTCGTCACGTAAAACAATAAACTTTCACTTCACGTCTATGTGAGTGGCCTGTGTGTACACTGTTCCACCAGGAAACATTTAACGTGCCCACGTTTCTCTGACACAAGATGTCAGCATTTTAACCCTGGAAATGCGTCGAGAGAACATCACGCAAAATAACAGTTACCAAAAAAACTTGTTGCTAACGCAAAACAAGCAGTACAATTTTAAAATGTTCTCTTTCTAACACCATTCATTCCTTCATTCATTCATTCATGAACACACATTTTTAGTATCGCTGCCTTGAGTAAATAGTTATCCAAAGTCTGTTTAACTGCTTTTTTTTATTATTTTAAGTTATAAAACTAATTGCAAAATAGATTTTCAGTGGTGGAAAGTTTTTAAAGTCAACCATCGTAGCAATTTGGAAGATTTATTTTTACTGTTCACTTTATGTGTTATATTAACGTTATTAATCTTTGCAGTTGGCTTCCATGTAAAATTGGTCAATATAGTGTATTCCGTTGTTTTCACGTGATTGTTTATATAATAAGGACAGTGATACAAAATAATTGTGGCATGCATTTTCAGTTTTGAATCCATTGTGATGCATGTTGTAAATTTTTCATAGAACAATTATTTCCCAAGTTTTTTTCAGTCAGCTTCACTACAGACGAAACTATTTCACTGGGTCAAAGTCACATGGTGATAATGGCCGATGAAATGAATTTGTTGTTGTAAGTATGGAAGTGGCTAAAAAACTGTTAATTAGTATGAATTAATGGAATCTGAATAAATAGGCTATTTTCAATGTTGTCGATTCAGAGAAAATTGGCCAGTTCCGATCTCTTGGAAATGCATCAGACACATTGCTACTTTCAATGTGTCCTGGTCAACATAAACTGTGAACATTCCAAGCTGCCACGAATAACCTCAATTTCAGTAATGAAAATTATATTCTGCATCAAATCCGTGAATGCAATTTCATGAAATACATTGGCATGGGTTTGGTATTGTTTTGTTAGTATTCTGATGAAATTTTGTTCTCATCGCTGTAGTCCCTATAATATTATAAGCTAAAAGTGATTTTCTTGTAAGTAATGTTAAGCCAAACTTTCCTATTGTTAGACCCTGAAAAGAAAACATAATTCATCTGGACAGATTGTCATGACAACTATTTTCGGCATTTGTAACATCCTCACCGCAAAACAGGCTATTTGCTTACACATAGTGTGTGTATATGTATATATTTATTAATTTGGGAGTTATTTCTGCTTTAAGTAGCACACTGTTATTTGTAGGAATTTTTATACATCAGCAAATATTGTCATAATTGGAATGTATGCAGCAGAATAGTATTTTGTAATATTTTACTTAAATAAAATGTGTATTTTAAAAGCGTTCAAGCGTGTGGTGGTTTTTTTTTTTTTTTATGTCTGTAAATGTTATTTTTAATAATTCTCATATCAATTAACGACAATTTGACACACATTGTTTGCTGTAGGTGATGGGCTAAATACTCAGTATTATCTCGGAATGTTTCATTCCTACTACTGACAAAAATTCCAGTCTTGCAAAATAGTAAAAATCACATTGTCAGTGTTCTCAAGGCGATATTATTTGCCAAAATTAATGTGCATGTATTTACAGTGAACACTACAACATATAATCACATGTTGCATTGTTGTGTAAATAAAAGCGACGACTTCTGAACAGCTGATTAAACATACTCCACATGGCAGTGTTGACACTGAGATACAGCATAAGGATATGTAACGGGCTGAAAATATAAAATAAGCAGGGCCTTCAAAAGTGCTCACTGTACCGTGAACAGGCTTTAACACAAGTGCAGTGCATCACGGCTGTAAAAAAGATTTGTTGAAATTTTTATTTTTATCTTTTATTTTGATTCACAGTTATGAATAGTGTTTTGTGCTTTGTAATGTATGGCAGGGCTGCCACATAGTCTGAACATAAATCCCAATCCAACCAACAAAAAACTTTTTAAACATTCCCCATAAATAAAGCCCTGGAAACATTAATCATAAATATCCTGATAAAGTAATTAGAAAATGATTTGTTGCTGAATTATGGCACTAGTTCCAGCACAGCAACAGCAAAAATTTGAGGCTATTTTCCTGTCAGGAAATATCTTTGGCACCAACTTTGTTAATTTATCACTTAAATTTATAGGTGGGTTTTTTTTTTTTCACAAACAAAATTACTGCTTAAGTGGAGCTCGATCAGACAATGCTTCAAATATTTTGTATCACATAATTATGGCTATTAACCCCACACAACTCTTTCCTCTGTGAAATATATGCTTCAAATGCTACTGCTGCCATATACAACTTATACATATTTCAATATACCCTTCGCATTTCAAAATACGCATACATACGAGGTTAACCGTTAAATGTAAACAAATTGCACTAAACAGAAACTATTAACGACTCAAAATTTTACGAGACAAGTGAATACTTCAAACGTAAAGTAGGCCTTTGAGATAACAAAAATATTTATATTATCAATTACTTCGACGTCTATGTAGCCAGAACAGCAGCAATGTTCATATGTATAGTCAGTTCACGACTGGAAGAGACTTTCTTGAAGCCCTGCCAAAGATCTACTTTCAAGCCCATTTTGTATCCTTCCGCCAAAGGTAAACAAACATTGCCATGTGGCAGTCACATGGCAATGTTTACATGCAATGTTTACATTCCACTGTGTGTGTGTACATGTGCTCGTACATGCACATACCCATTACGAAAGTAATGTATATATTATTAATGGATATTCCACAAGCGTAAAGTTTTTAATCTTGAGAATTTCACACAAAAGAATATGCGATGCAAGCAAAAAACATTTCATTCTATAAACCCAAAATGTGAGTATTAAAAATTTTATGTTTCGTGTGTGTGTGTGTGTGTGTGGGTGTGTGCGCGCGCGCGCATGTGTGCGGAGGTTGGATTTTGACTGGGGAGCTTGCGTGGGGGAGAAAAACTTCCACTTTGATTACATATTATAGATGCGGCACAATACTCTGCATTGAAATGCGGTGGGCCGCTGTGTTTATGTTTTAGTTGGGCTCCGGGCCCGTATGTAATGTTGTTAACCTCTGTTGCTATCTTAAAATATTTTTCCAAACAAAAATCTAACTTAAAACTAATACGAAAAGACATTGGTTTCACTAATGTCTAATATTCAAACAATTAAATTGAAACGTGTTGCTGAGGAAATGCTTAAAGGAGGAACAAAATAAGTGTGCCACAGATTTTGTAAAGAAATGACAATAACAAATTAAACGTAACTAAAAAATGTGGCTCCAGTAAACAAAATATTAGAGAGAACTGTTGTCTAACAATAATTAAAGAAGCTGACAATGGTGTATCCTAGCATCTCCAGTTTGCATTAAGTTAAAACATCCTAAAGTCATAAGCTGCAGTACTTATAAATACTGTTTATTTATTTATTTATTTATTAGTTAGTTAGAAGTACCGGTAATAACTTATGGATTGTAGCGATTCCTTTTGGCTACTTATTACCATAGATCAAAACAAAAAAGTACATAAACAACTCAACACAGCAGCAACTATATAAAAAAAAAAGAAATGAATACATCCATCTTCACTCCAAAAATTAGAAACAAATTATTCAAAAAAATGACATGTTTCAATATCTGCTCTCTGATGTAGACTGCTACTTTACATATAATGCTATAAAGCAATGCTCAACAACATTACCCTACAATTTAACACTACACAAAAACATTTTGCAAAAAAAGGATACAGCAAACGGAAAGTTGTGCTCCTGCAGCCAATTGATGATGGCATCCTTCCTCCAGCTACTGTTGGGGAACTTCTCCAGCTGAAATCACCACACAATACAACAAATTAAAATGTATTACCCTTGAATGTTGCCAACAGTATGTCTGTTGTATAGAATGTTTGAATTAAGCACAATTCTTTCCAAAACATAAACTTTTAAATATTTGGTTCTTGGTAGTATTTATTGGATACCAAAAGTATGATTGGATACTTCTATAATGCGAACGTGATAAGAATGTCTATAACTACTGTGCTAGACATTCTTAATCTTTTTATCATATTACATGTAACTGTTTTCCTGATACCTGTGTTGACTAGCACAGAATCTAACATGTCACAAACAATATAAACATTTTATTTATTCAAAAACAAAGTGTTGGAGCTCACACCTGTGTGCTGTGATATGGTGCATTGTCCATGACGATGACCCTTGTATATTTTTGGTATCGGTAACTGTAGTTGATCCAGAAACTTAATTATGGTCCTTTTTAAATTATGCAAATTAGGTTGGCTATGTAGCACTGAAAGTGAAAAATATGACGCTGATAATTTACAATAACTAAAAGACAATGGCTGTAGAACAACGGTGTTGGGTAAATGCATTAATACACAATTGTTTTCTTAAAAGATTATGACTGCAATTTCATTGATTAATATGTCCTCTTGTGTTTAGTGAAGTGATACAGATATGTTTAATAGTAGGGGAAGTTGCAGTTATATTGACTGTAACCTATTTAGTGATTTATAACAATGGCAATTAATGCTGAATCTTAAAATGAACCATCTCTCCATAAACTATATAAAATTAATTGGCTATAACAAACTCACTATAGAGGCAATTTTCCTTACTATTGTAAGTTTTCTTTATAATGAATTTCCACTGTATATATTGGGTTGTTTATGAAGAATCCCTCGCAGGGGTACACAAATTCCAACACAAAGTAGTTTTTATTTTTAATTACACATTGTAATACCACCTTTTGGTTAGGTGATTCATACACTCACATTTGAGTCTATATAACCCTACAATCATAGGTTAGTTTAAAAATGTAAAATAGTGATTCACCCTTTGTGGGGTTAGGTGGGCACATGTTACGAAATTAGTCGGAGGTTAATTTAATAACCCTCGTATATTCGTGTTCTGCATCATTAGTAAAGTGGAAATATACCATTTTCCGAGAATTATTGTTATTTTTACAGAAAACCCTTAAACTTAATAATTAACCAAATAAAACTTTAAAAAGACTTGTAGACAACGTTTGACGAAGTTATCAAGTTATTAACAAATTTTCTTTATGTTCTTGTAAACACATTTCGTAGGCCAACATAATTGACCTTAACACACACAACTTGCAAACGCAATGGTTAATACTACATATATTTTAACATACCTTAGCACTGTGGATCTGGAGTGTTTCAACATTTCTGCCACTCTTTCCGCGACGTTGCAGGGTTTCATTTCCCCTCGTCTAATTAGGGAATACAACGATTCGGTGAGGTTAATGATGTCCTGTTGGCGTTGATGAGTGGTGACTTCTCTTTTCTTCACCTTACTATAACTCATGACTGCACACAAAAACTACCGCAACATACAACGTAAAATACAGAAAATAAAATTTTAAGCAAACCTGAAATAAATTTAAAAAATATTAAACATGTGAGAACGCACTACGAGTAAATCTCTTATACAGGTTTCAGAAACGAAAGGAATCAGTACAACGAGAAATAATAAAGAGCTGATATTAGTATAAAAAAACCAATAAATGAATTATTATAGGTTAAACAAGATAATTGCACAAATTCTCTGGCACGTGTGTTAACCACACCCAGTCAACACACGGAACAAAGGTTTGCCGTGCTACTTTCACCTTGAGCGTGATCATGTGACTATCCAAGAAACGTTGAAATCTAAATACGTCAGCATAACGTTATTAATAATTGGCATAATAAGATACAAGTCTTTTCTAAACCCATTTGTAAGCAATAAATTAATAATTACGTTAAAACTTTGGATCTATTTCCTCTCTTTGTGCTGGCAACCTAACGGCATAACTGTATCCGCGCTCGCCGCTGTTTATAATGTTATATGCGTGCAGCTAACGGCTAAGGTGTTTTTTCAAAGGTTGATTTTCAAAAGTTTCTTCCAGTCGTGAACCGAAGGTAGTTCAAAATATCGCCGCCACAAGTGGTAAAGTTATATCTACAGTTCTTTAACAGGCATTCTGTTAACACATGCATATAACTATGGTGCCTGGCTGTTTGTAAATAAACATCATGTCAAATGTACATGTGAAGGGACAATAGAAAATATCTGATTTCGATGAAATCCATCAATCCATTTGAGGGTGGAACAGTCAAATCTTAAGATTCATTTAATCTGTCATATGTAAGGATCCTTGACTGTTTAAGAAAGAATTTGAGAAAAAGATCCAACAAAAAGAATGGGTTGTCTTTCCTTATTCACACATTTTGATGACTCTTTGTCATAGAAGGTTAAAACCAAAAGTGCACCCTTGGAGATAACTACTTTTTTCCTGGGAACCGGAACCATGATGGGTCGTAGAATCAAGAGTAAACTGTAGTTGTTTATTGTTAGTTGTTACTGTTATTTTAAAATGCTGGCTGTGTGGAATAATTTTGAATTATAGACACACTCACGTATAAAAATTAGTTACATGTTTTATGAAACAAAATATACTGCAGTAGGTTGTGCACAAGTTCTTTCAGTAAATCCTTTAAAATATGCTATCTTTGCCTCGCATTTACGGAGTGCCTAATTTTCCCACCAGGATTTATGAGTTTTATAATGTGAAACCTGTTTCACTTACAGGTGCAAATTTGGTGTGTTTGTCATTAAGTCAGTATGAATCATTTGAATTTGGAAGGCAACAAGTTTGAATTTAAACTCGTCTGGCTAAGGCAAGAGGATGGAAAGTCCCCATTTCATTTGAATTATGGATAGTGATTTTGCCTGTGCCTCTCCACTTCCTGAGTCATTTCATTGAGATCTTGGTTAGCATAAAGCAGTGGTTCTCAATCTTTTCTTTACAATTGAGCACCACGTGTAGACTATCCAGCTAACAGACCATCTACCTCTGCACGTCTTCCACCAACAAAATATATAGTGAAATCCTTCTTTTTCACATTTTAAGAAACCAGGAAAAAGTGTTGCATAATGTAGGAAAGTGTAAAAGAGAAACATTTATCCTGTAAGACCAGTAAATGGGACCAAAAAAAAGCAGGCGTAAAATGCAGGAACGTTTAGTGGAGAGATTCAGGCTGCTCTTAACATCGTGGCCTTGAGAGCCTATGAGAGTGAAACGAGGTATGGAGCAGTGCCGGTTGTAAGGTCGGGGGAAACTGGAGATCCCTGAGAAAACCGCTGACCAGCGGCATCGCCCAGCACAATTTCCATGTGCGAAAATCCAGGAGGGACCCCATTGGGAATCAAACCCGGTTCGCCTTGGTACGTGAGTAGTCTGACCACTAGATCACTGCAGCCCCCACAGGGAAGTGTAAAATCAGAGGAAGTTAAAAGGGAGTTCTTTTGGATACAGATAATAATGGTAAAACCGCTAATGAAAAAGGTAAAATAAAAAAATTACAGTATTGTTTTTAAAACCCAAAAAAACAGGAAAATCACTAAACAGCATTAAACCCAAATTATTAAAACTACATGAGCAAAATTAACTAAGCATCGTACATTTAGAAAGTTTCTACCACCTAGGACCTAACCATGGGTCACCAGTGGTCCACGGACCACATTTTGAGAATCACTAACATAGAGAGTAAGTAATAAATGAGTGTGTAGTATCACTAATTCTCGGTTTTTCAGGCGCAAATCTGTGTCGGGGGACGAAGATGGAGAGGAGGAAGCGGCAGAGGGTGAACTTCACCCCTTGGCAACAGTGACAGCCATCAACCCTGAGGAAATACCAGAGGTCCCACCCAACAAGTTTCTATTTAGAGGCAGCAACACTGATCAGGAGAACAAGAAGAAGGAAAGAGATTGTCACCAGACTAGGAGGCGCCGACCAAAGATACGCGGAATCACCAAGAGTGGCCGCGTGATTAAGGGACGAGGCGTCTTTGTAAGTCCTTGTCTGTGGCCATCCCTCTTATACCACCTTGTCTATTTCACACTTGATAGAAGACACCAGAAGCAAAAAGTAAAATAAAGGGGTGGGGTAGTAGGGTAGTAGCTTTCCGGAAGCCACCAGGCGAGCGGACAAGCAGTCCTCATNGGGGGGGGGGGGGTTTAACACGCAGGTTTTAACAATGGTAATTACATGAGAAAAATAATGACAAGTTTACTGTATGTATGCACATTTGTACTGAAGGTATGACATGCCATGAGATAAAAAGTCTTTTCATATTTAAATATGTTGACACACCGCGAGTGACATTATTTTCTCATCTAGCCTCTCCACAGCTGCGACCCTCTCCTAAGAAGAGCCGTTACGCAGTATATGCCACAGCACGGCTTCAAGCCAGGATGGCTTGCCCAACCGTTGCCGCCGGCTGCACTGCAACCCGCTTTGCATCATGTCATCTCCGCCACTCTATTTTGCTCTTTTCTCTCTGCGTTCTCTCTCCACACCCCACAACCCCCATGCAGACCCTGTGCGCCGCATATAAATAGGACTTGCAGTACTCAATTTGAGGCTGTCTCACGTCAGTCATCTACACTAAACTCTGCCTGAGAGCTCTCCGTCCGTTTAAAAATACACACACTCCCACATCACATTCTGTCCCTTCCCTCAGGTTCGCCAATGTTCACCATCGCGCGCCGGCTGACTTGTTACTCAAGTTCCTCTCTAGAGATTCTCTTTGTAAGGCAGCATAATAATGATAATAAAAACATTGGACTGAACTGCTGAAAGGAGTAATTAAGACCATCTTTCTTTGGCATGACTGTAAACGAATAGATAATTACAAGTTCATAACCAGATACAGTTTATTACCACCACCACCACATTGTGTAATATAACATTCATTAAGAAAAATAACCTTAACTTTAACTATGCTAATCAAACGATGTCGCACACAACAGGTATATTTTACATTGCATTTCCTAGACCTTCATAAAAAGTTAATTGGCCTAGAATTTTGTGTTAATACATTAAAACATTAATTAAATAAACAGCACAGTAATAAAAAGGATGACAATTCCATTATTATTTTACTACGAACTTATTTTTTCTGGCAAATGTGTCCTAGTACTTGATTCTAAGCCATGACCTTTTTCAAAATATTTGTATCATAGAATAGTCTAATATTGGTATTTTTTAAGTGTCATATTAGAACCTTTCTTATAAACTGAAATAAATCATTTGGAAAAATTATAGTCAAATGCTTCATATAACTTGAAATTATTTTTTTATTTGTTCCATTAATTGTTTAAAATTTACCTTTTCTGTAAAAGAAACCATTTCAAATCCCAGGACTAAAAAATAATTTATGTAGTATCATGTTAATGTAGCTCTTTATCACCATCCATAGATAATTATTTTATTTTACTGTATTCTTTATAAATGAATTTGTAACATTTTGGTTTTTAGCGTTATCGTACACCATCAAGGAGTCGTTCTCGAAGTGCAACACCGCCTCATTGGAAGCAAGCACAGAACAGAACAATCAAGTTGAGTGAGTATGAGGTGAGTGGAACATTTATTAATCTATTGTTATTCTGTTTGGGTAGAGATAAATATTAATTTATTATTATTATTATTAGGGATGTAACGATTCCACTTATTTTTCGATTCTCGATTCCAAAAATTGTGATTCTTTTAATTCCAAGACAATTACTTTACAGAACTAAATACTGTATAGGAGGGTGTAACATTTAATTATTTAACCTAGGCCTATTACTAGAGACACCTGTTTTTCGCGGCGTACAAAATCGCGAAATAAACACAAAATACACAGTTTCTCGCGAAAAATAGCATACCTTGCGAAAAAACAACAAAACACACAAAAAAGTGCGAAAAATATAGTATTTCGGCATGTATAGACCAAATATTTTAACCTACTTTCTAAGGAAGTAAAAAGAAAAATTAATAGCTATTCACATGCGCAATAATTTGTACACTATCATTCATAAACAAAATAACCATCCCGGACGCGTAAAATGTAAACATGTTTGAGTTCAGCCATAGATGCCGTACATGAGAACATTTTGCTGCTGTGCAAGACACATACGTAGTTCGCACGCTCGCCACCACGTTACAAGTGCGCATTGATAGACGCCATGTTTGTACGGAATCGTGACTTAGCAATATTTATAGGAATACAAAAATTCAGTGCGGCCTATACGTGAAATAATAATTATCCCTAATTTTTTTATCAAATATTTCTGGTGGGCCTGTACACTCGCGCAGCTTTACACGTCAAAATAGGTACATCTCCGTTGTGAATCCACATGTTCAAGACGCTAGTTCGATAAATTGATTCAATATGTAGTCGGGATTGAATGAAAAGTCTACACAATCGATGTTTGGAAAACATCGCCGCTGAAGCGATATCGCTATGTTTCGGAAATAAACTGATCTTGGTGACAAACTAACTTTGTTGGTAGTATACAAATGTGATAGCTCTGGAAGAGCACTGTTATAAAAGCTGTACATTACTTGAGCAATTGGAAAATACTAGTGCACCAATGGCAGCAACTCTCTCCTCACAATGTAGTGACCTGAAAAAAATGTCTGAATTGCTATAAAAGATGGGGGGGGAGGTTGTGTGGTTTTTTTTTATGCGCCTTTAATGCTTTTTAAACAGTCAGTCACATTTGACTTCACAGTTAAAATTGTTCTGTGAGAGGAATCTCAAAAAATTAAATGATTTAATTGAGTCTGACAGAGGTAGGGAATTCATTGAATGTCTTGGTAAACTCTTTGATCCAAGAAATATTCTAAAATGGTCTTTAAAAAACCATGAAATATGTGATACAATGAAAAAAATACCTATCTTGTATGAGCTTTCATCTGAGAGTTTGCAACCATATCTGTTGTTCAGGGATGCTGTAGTTAACGTGTTTCAAAATGATCAAGATGTCGATATTGTTAAATTGTTGCTTTCGCTGAAGTGTGATTTTTCTACTTTGTTAATGCTGCAGTGAAATCAGTACGGATTCCAGTCAGTAATGTAGACACTGAAAGGAGTTTCTCAATGTTAGGAAATATAATGACTGACAGAAGGACGAACCTTAAGCCAAGCAATATGGAATTAATGACATTGCTTGCCTTTTCTGATTAAATGTTTGCCATTTTATTTTTGCGCCATCACAAAAGTAGCCAAAATTTGTCGCAATATGAAATATGTGCGAGTGCTAGCATTTTTTAACCAAATATGTGCATNGATTAAATGTTTGCCATTTTATTTTTGCGCCATCACAAAAGTAGCCAAAATTTGTCGCAATATGAAATATGTGCGAGCGCTAGCATTTTTTAACCAAATATGTGCATTTTTTTTTTATTACCAAACAATTTTTTCCTTCGCCAAATTTTAGCAAAATATTTAACGAAATGAATTTAAAATTTACAAAAAATGCACCAAAATAAAACTAAAAAAAATTTACGAAATCTATCAAAATTTTCCACTACAAACAAATGTCTACCTATTACTAACAAATATTATATCACTAACAGTGGGAGCATATTCATATGGAATTCCAAAGAGTGTGAAAGAGGCATATGAGGTCATATTTAAAAGAAACTTTTATATATAAATATATATACACATGTGTTTTGTCCACATAGTTTATTTGAAAATATTTCCAAACCTCACTTGACATGATAAATGTTCACCAACACATGAAATTATTAAAAAGTTGGCAAGAATAGCATTTTTGGTAGTTAAATATGTGTACATTGACACAAATGTACTTAAATTAACTTTCAGTGGAAGTGTTAAGATCCGTGAACACACACGCTTTGAATCATGTAGTGCAACTGCAATCACAGCCAAGTATTATGGGGCACGTTATGAATTCAACATACCGAATCTGTATGCTAACAAAGCTAATTCCTCTATCGATAACAAAATGAAAAGTAGCTAAGTAAATTAATTATATTTTTTCACAAAGCAAATTTGCTACGTTTGGAGTTAGTAAACGTCCCGGCGACAAGTGAGCACAACACACACTTAAAAACGAACACATTCCGAACAAAAAACAAACACAATTTGCTGGCATTATACAAATCGTTTTAACCAAACCCATATTAAAAAACACCAAGTTAGATCTCAGTAAAATAGTTAAACAT
Source organism: Clitarchus hookeri (assembly GCA_002778355.1). NCBI lineage: Eukaryota > Metazoa > Arthropoda > Insecta > Phasmatodea > Phasmatidae > Clitarchus > Clitarchus hookeri. The sequence goes on along the minus strand of NQII01000325.1, from coordinate 821,629 downwards.
TTGGAGTTGAATTAAACATTCATAGTGTATTAGCTTATTTGTACGTTAATGATTAGGTTATGTATATTGAAACTCGTGTCCCATGTCAACCAGCAACCGATACTTGCAACTTATAGATGTCACTCGCATATAAGACAAATTCAGTGCACGCGATTTACCGTAATTTCCTAATAGTGCAAGTTTGCAACCAGTTTTAGTTAATTTTCGCAATAAATACGTAGTGTTAACGTTACATAATATATGACGTACAAAAAAAATTTTAGCTTATGAAACAATTTTTGAAATCTGTGAATAAGCGGAAGAATCAAAACCTTCTCGACAATATTTGATTCATTAAATCATAATCGCTTACGTAAAGAGTCGATACAAAGTTTCTCGCACGAAACCAGACTTGTATTTTAGTTGGAGCAACACATACAGACCTGAACATAAATTTTTCCCAAAAATATCTGGAAAAAATTATTTCCCGTCCGACAAGAAAATCAATATGAATTCCCGACATTTTTCCCGAAGTTCGGGATACCACACACCCCTAGTTTTTAGAATGTAACGAAACTTGCTAAAAACAAAACTACCAAATCGCGACCAAACGGACAGAAGCTTCTAAATACTAATATACTAAATTGTATATTTCAACACTGTACAGTTTTATTTTCATATTATTTCTGTATCTCATATTTTCACGCACAAAATAATTTTCCAAGAGTGATTCATTTACTGGCATAAATAAAGTAATTTTAAACTTTTTTTGAGAAGTGATATGTTCTGTATTTGTAGTAATTGATTTTTGTTGCTTCGATTCTTGGACTTCTGATACTCTATTATACAATTGGCAATTGTTGTAGTTATCTTCTGCTATGATGCTGCAGTGTAGTGGATGGCTTGAAGCAGATTGATTTTCAGTGCTGTATTCTTGTCACCCTTCTGCGAATCCAGCAGGCAAATAACTTTTCGCACAAAGCATTTTTCTGTATTCATACTTGAAGCACTTGATAAACCTCATATCTAATGGCTGCAACACACTATTGCAGTTAGGCGGGTAAAAAATTACTTTCGCATTTTTTAGAGACGATGTGTCTTCAGGATGCGCAGCACAATTATCCACAAACAGTGGGATTTTTCGGCAGTGAGCACCCATTGAACAGTCGAGCGAGTGTAGAAATGCACTAAAAATTTCAGTTGTCATCAATGCCTTTTTATTTGCATCATACTTTACTGGTAGAGTTTTAATATTTTTTAAAGATTTTCCAATGACAGTTTGATTAAGTATATCACTTCCGTCACTGTTGGCACACAACAAAACAGTGATACGCTCCTTTGTGTTTTTTCCACCATGGCAAGTTTTGCCTTTCGTGGATAGAGTGTGGGTCCTATTAATGGGGATACTTGATTGCTGGTTGGTTGCTGATGGGATGGCCTTAGGTGCAGCAGGCTTAAGAGACGGTTGAGTGGTTGTGCGTACAGGAGCGAAGGTTTGTTGTGCGAGCTGAATCATGTGAAACTCTAACTTCTCATAGTAGTGGGTGGAACAACTGGTTTCATTCTCGGAGAGGTTGGTGGCAGCAGGAAAATAGCCCTTGGTGTGGAGAAGCACCGTGGTAAATATCCGGTGGCAATCCCTAGTCCAACCTGAAAGGTATGATCAGGTGTTCTGTCAACTGCACTGTCCCTCTCCCAAACTGCCAGCTCTTATTGTCCACAAAGACTTTTCCAAGCCGTGCCTCGTAACCACCAAATTCAAGAAAGGCTCTTTGGANCCAGTTATAGAGTAAGGAGATAGTTGGGTGTTCGTGAGGAATGGCACGTCTCGCAGGATCCCAATTGGGGGGATGGAGGTGCAGTGGCTGAGCAGTTGGCCTACTTGCCTTCCACTAAGACGAACCAGGTTCAATCCCCAACCGGCTCACTCCCATATTTTCTCATGTGGGAATTGTGCCAGATGTGGATGCTGGTTGGCGGATTTTCTCTGGGATCTCTCATTTCCCCTGCCCTTTCATTCTGGCGCCGTTCTATACTCACTTCAATCACCCTCATCGGCTCTCAAGACCGCGCTGTGCTACCCAAATCTCTTCGCTCACTCACTCAACGTGGGGTACTGCATGGGGGCATGCCTGGGCAGGCCACCTGGAGCAGAGCCCTGACATGCTCGCAGCCCCTTTCTGGGTATTCCAGTAGAGCAGGTTGTCGCCGCACACCACATTCCTCAAGAAGGTTCATGAACTTGTATTGTAGCCTTATTAATTCCACCAATAGAACCACAGGCAGCGTAGACCAAAGTCCTTCCAGCCCGTCTTCAGTAGCAACTGACAAAGTGGAACTTGTGCTTAATGTCGTTTACTTTTGGAGCTGTGTGAAGGTCTAACAAAATGGCCGGAATAGAAAGGCGAGGGGGGGAAGCTTGCACGGCTGTGCCTTCCCTCAAAGAGTATTGTTGGACAGTCTGTGCCTTCCCTCGAAGAGTATTGTTGGACAGTCTGTGCCTTCCCTCGAAGAGTATTGTTGAACTAGTGACAAAATGGTAGTAATGGCAGATTGAAGGTTCTGAAGAATAACTGACTTGGAATAAGAAAAGTAAATGCTGCTATTCGCGTGCTTGTTTATTGACTAGCGATGAGAACAAGATGCACTCCAGCCTGTACCCAATTAGTTGCCTGAAGGGCAGAACCTAAGTTGCCAAGTGATGCATGTAGCAGTAGATGCAGGCTGTACTGGGGCGAGAATAACCCGTATAGAAATGCTTGTACAGTGGAACCCTCTTATAAGGTTCTTCAGGGGTCTGCAAGAAAGTGACACTATAAGCAGAAAACACTATAATAGGGAAACACAAAATTTCTAGAATCTGGACATCAAAAGATATCAAATTATGCACCGTAATAAACACACAACTTTATAAAATGAACAAAAATGATATTTTTTTTAAATACATAATCTTTTATGAAATTTTATTTCCTGGTTGCAAAATCATAAAATTAGTAAATGAGCAAAAGATTACTGTACATGCAAAACAAGTACAATTGTTCGTGGCAGTTTGTCTCCTGGTACCAAAGCACACAAAATTGTCTACAAGCAAAATACGTAATATAAAATCTTTCATGGAAGTTTGCCTCCTGGTTGCAACTATGATTCGGTTCAGAGTAGTCACTGGGATTACCAAATTCCGAGCAATTGCTGTGTGTGTTTTACCGGGATTACTGTCCACGTGCTTAATTAAGTTTAACTTTTCAGGTAGTGAAAATATCTGTCTTTTCTTTGATGCATTCATTTTAATTTTTCACTAAAACTGTTTCAAGGACTAATTAATTTTCACTACGTAAATATTAACTAGGCATGTGTGAAGGTCGTTTTTTAAATGTGAAGCAAAGTTGAAGTGAAGTTTGCATCACGCAAAGGAATTTCAAAGAAAAATCGAATCGAAGGATTAAAATATATATATTAATTTATAGTAGGTTACAGTTTCCAAGTGTATTCAACTCATTTGTACTGTTACTGCCAAAAAAATGTATGCCTACTAGACACTGAGCAATGGAATAAAACATATCCTAATCTTGCACTGCTAAAAAACTGAAATATCAAAATCTGCAAGAAAGTAATCATTATTCATTTAGATATTTATAAACTTTATAAATAAAAACTACCATACTCCATATATCCAGTCCCATTTGGCACCACCACTGCACAGTGATTTCAATGGGTGGCTATNAATAAAAACTACCATACTCCATATATCCAGTCCCATTTGGCACCACCACTGCACAGTGATTTCAATGGGTGGCTATAGTCGGTTCACGACTGGAAGAGACTTTCTTGAAGCCCTGCTAAAAATCTACTTTCAAGCCCATTTTGTATCCTTCCGCCAAAGGTAAACAAACATTGCCATGTGGCAGTCACATGGCAATGTTTACATGCAATGTTTACATTCCACTGTGTGTGTGTGTGTATGTGTTCGTACATGCACGTACCCATTATAAAAGTCATGTATATATTATTAATCAATATTCCACAAGTAAAGTTTTTAATCTTGACAATTTCACACAAAAGAATATGCAATGCAAGCGAAAAATATTTCATTCTATAAACCCAAAATGTGAGTATTAAAAATTTGATGTTTCGTGTGTGTGTGTGTGTGTGTGTGTGTGTGTGTGTGCAGGTTTGATTTTGACTTGGGGGGGGGGAGAAAAAATTTCACTTTGATTACATATTATAGATTGGCACAACACTTTGCATTGAAATGTGTCCACATTCAAGGAGTCCATCCAACAACATAAATATGGCACCGCCAATCTCTCGTAAGCCCCCGGATGGCCGTGCTGTCACGAGGTCAGGAACCGAAGTTCCCATAACTCTTATAGTGGGTTTGCAACAAAAATACAACCAGACAGACTTTGTTCAAATAATTGAGCCGGCGGTAGGCCGCTGTGTTTATGTTTTAGTTGGGCTCCGGGCCCGTATTTAATGCTATTAACCTCTGTTGCTATCTTAAAATATTTTTCCAAACAAAAATCTAACTTAAAACTAATACGAAAAGACATTGGTTTCACTAATGTCTAATATTCAAACAATTAAATTGAAACATGTTGCTAAGCAAATGCTTAGAGGAGGAACAAAATAAGTGTGCTACAGATTTTGTAAAGAAATGACAAAAACAAATTAAACATAAATAAAAAATGTGGCTCCAGTAAACAAAATATTAGGGAGAACTGTTGTTTAAAATAATTAAAGAAGCTGACAATGGTGTATCCTAACGTCTCCAGTTTGCATCAAGTTAAAACATCCTAAAGTCATAAGCTGCAGTACTTATAAATACTGTTTATTTATTTATTAGTTAGTTAGAAGTACCGGTAATAACTAATGGATTGTAGTGATTCCTTTTGCAGCAGAATTACCATAGATCAAAACAAAAAAGTACATAAACAACTCAACACAGCAGCAACTATAAAAAAAAGAAATGAATGGATCCATCTTCACTCCAAAAACTAGAAACCAATTATTTAAAAAAAATTACATTCTTTAATAGCTGCTCTCTGATGTAGACTGCTACTTTACATATAATGCTATAAAGCAATGCTCAACAACATTACCCTACAATTTTACACTACACAAAAAGATTTTGCAAAAAAAAGGATACAGCAAACGGAATGATGTGCTCCTGCAGCCAATTGATGATGGCATCCTTCCTCCAGCTACTGTTGGGGAACTTCTCCAGCTGAAATCACCACACAATACAACAAATTAAAATGTATTACCCTTGAATGTTGCCAACAGTATGTCTGTTGTATAGAATGTCTGAATTAAGCACAATTCTTTCCAAAACATAAACTTTTAAATATTTGGTTCTTGGTAGTATTTATTGGATACCAAAAGTATGATTGGATACTTCTATAATGCGAACGTGATAAGAATGTCTATAACTACTGTGCTAGACATTCTTAAACTTTTTATCATATTACATATAACTGTTTTCCCGATACCTGTGTTGACTAGCACAGAATCTAACATGTCACAAACAATATAAACATTTTATTTATTCAAAAACAAAAGGTTGGAGCTCACACCTGTGTGCTGTGATATGGTGCATTGTCCATGACCCTTCTATATTTTTGGTATCAGTAACTGTAGTTGACCCAGAAACTGAATTATGGTCCTTTTTAAATTAAGCAAATTAGGTTGGCTATGTAGCACTGAAAGTGAAACATATGACACTGATAATTTACAATAACTAAAAGACAATGGCTGTAGAACAGTGGTGTTGGGGAAATGCATTAATACACAATTGTTTACTTAAAAGATTATGACTGATTTCATCGATTACGATGTCCTCTCGTGTTTAGTGAAGTGATACAGATATGTTTAATAGTAGGGGAAGTTCCAGTTATATCGACTGTAATCTTTTTAGTGATGTATAACAATTCAATAGCAATTAACGCCGCAATGTAACTTATAAATACAAAACAAGCAGTTGCTTCAATCTTAAAATGCACCATCTCTCCATAACCTATATAAAATTAATTGGCTATAACAAACTCACTACAGAGGCAATTTTCCTTACCATTGTCAGTTGTCTTTATAATAAATTTCCACTGTATATATTGGGTTGTTTATGAAGAATCCCTCGCAGGGGTACACAAATTCCAACACAAAGTAGTTTTTATTTTTAATTACACATTGTAATACCACCTTTTGGTTAGGTGATTCATACACTCACATTTGAGTCTACATAACCCTACAATCCTAGGTTAGTGTAAAATCCAAAAATCCCAGGTTAGTGTAAAACCCAACAATCCTAGGTTAGTTTAAAAATGTGAAATAGTGATTCACCCATCGTGGGGTTAGGTTCTGTTAGGTTAGGTGGGCACATATTACGAAATTAGTCGGACGTTAATGCCCCTCGTATATTCGTGTTCTGCATCATTAGTAGAGTGGAAATATACCATTTTCCGTGAATTAGTCTTACTTTTTACAGAAAAGCCCCTAAACTTAATAATTACCCAAAAAATGTTAAAAAGACACGTAGACAACGTTCGACGACGTTATCAAGTTATTAACAAATGTTGTAAACACATTTCGTAGGCCAACATAATTGACCTAACACACACAACTTGCAAACGCAATGGTTAATACTACATATATTTTAACATACCTTAGCACTGTGGATCTAGAGAGTTTCAACATTTCTGCCGCTCTTTCCACGACGTTGAAGTGTTTCATTTCCCCTCGCCTAATTATAGGGAATACAACGATTCGGTGAGGTTAATGATGTCCTGTTGACGTTGAGTGGTGACTTCTCTGTTCTTCACCTTGCTAGAACTCATGACTGCACACAAAAACTACCGCAACATACAACGTAAAATACAGTAAATAAAATTTTAAGCAAACCTGAAATAAATTTTAAAAATATTAAACACGTTAGAACGCACTACGAGTAATCTCTTATACAGGTTACTGAAGCAAAAGGAATCTGTACGAGAAAGTTATCACAAATTAAAATCATACGTTATGAAAAACCAAATAATAAAGAGCGGATATTAGTAAAAAAAAAAACCGATAGGTTAAACAAGAATCCCACAAATTCTCTGGCACGTGTGTCGACCACACCCAGTCAACAACACAAGGAACGCTGGTTAGTAAACAAATGGCCGCTCTACTTTCACCTTGAGCGAGATCATGTAACTATGCAAAAGACGTTGAAATCTAAATACGTTAGCATCACGTCATTAATAATTGGCATAATACGATAAAATTCTTTTCGACACCCATTTGTAAGCGATAAATTAATAATTACGTTAAAACTTTGGAACTATTTACTCTCTTTGTGCTGGCAACCTGACGGCATAACTGTATCCGCGCTCGCCGCTGCTTGTAATGTTATATGCATGTAGCTAACGGCTAGGGTGTTTTTTCAAATGTTGATTTTCAAAAGTTTCTTCCCGTCGTGAACGGACTTTATCAACATTTGACCTCTTCCCTTTCCTCCTCCAAGGACCCTTGTCAATGTCAGGCTAGATAGTAAACTTGCTGGATGGTGGTGGCATTAGGGCCTAGAGCAAGAGAGTTAGCCACTTTCACTGCTTACAAGGAAAGTGTGCAGTTCTTCCAAAAGGATGTATCAGCTGTGGTACATACGTCAGCCCAACTCCTGCACGTGATAAATGCGTTAACTGTTATATCACTGTACATGTCAAAATTAGAAAGGCAAAGAAACATGAATTTTTCGAGACAGAAAATCCACACTGTATTTGTGCTATGTTATGGTCGGTCACCCTCCTTAAACAGCCTTCCACTGGTATGTGTCACACATAACATCTTGTTTGCCTAACAAAGAGAGAAAGAGACCAAGGAAAGTGTGGGGCTGTAAACACATTCACTCCCCCCCC
>NQII01000325.1:801100-813738 GCA_002778355.1 Clitarchus hookeri | reverse complement strand
GACCCTCGTCAATGTCAAACTGGTAGATTATCTCAGCAGGGTGGAGTTTGGGATAAAAACTACAAACTTTGTTTGAAAAACAGTGTAAGTTGAGCATCTTTTCCATTGTGGTTTTCCTTTCCCAGCCCCAGCCTGCTTCCTTCAGGGAAAACTTTCATAAGTCCAGCAGATGAAATTGAAGTTTCGAAATTGCAGGCTTCACACTCCCCTAATTTTAAACTCTTTAATCCATTTACATTCCGTAAAAAAAATAAACAATGGGTATGATTCCATAGATTAACGCATACAAGTAAAGCGCATACAAGTAAAGTGCACCATATTCTCGTTTGCAAATGTGACAGCTCACGACATATGTAGTTATTTCAGATGTACGAAGTTGTGCACACTGCCTCTCAGTGCCTAGCCAGAAGTGTAACCACTTGGTGGTGGTTACTCTATGGCAGTGATCGCCAAACCATAGAAGCGAGCTACGAGTAGCTCGCGGGGACATTTACGGTAGATCGCGTTAACGCTCCGGTTGGCTAGCCTTGATTCCTCCACTGACTCTGACGCTGACGACAACAACTGCTTGCTTCTCCCGCGCAACTGCCATTGTCAGCCTCATCTCATAGTTGATTGTATACGCGTGATGGCGAGTTCAAGCAAAAAACTTGTCACTTTCATTCAGAATGGGAAACCGATTACTTCTTTTCCCAGGTACAGGACAAATGTGTGTTTTCACTGTGCTGTGCGAGTGTATCAGTTGGGATAAAAGGGAACGTCGAACGTCACTTCAACAATCAACTTTTTAAAACCATTTAACTACAATAAAGCAGCAACTGAGGCGTCATTCCGAGTTTCAAATATTATTGCACAGAATAAGAAACCATACAAAGACGGTGAAATAATCAAAACTGCATTTTTAGAAGTTGCAGATGCATTATTTGATAGTTTCAAAAATAAAACTGAGATAATGTCTGCTATTAAATCTGTACAGCTTGCTGCAAATACAGTAATGAGAAGGGTTGAGGTTATGAGTCCTGGTGTTACCTCACAACTTAAAACTGACTTTGATCGCTGCAGCTATTTCTCCCTGCAACTTGACGAATCGACTGATATAGTTGGTACAGCGCAGTTGGCTGTTTTTGCAAGAATGGTTTTTGATAATTTCAAAAGAAGAGAGGAGCTGGTAAAGATTATACCGTTAACAGGACGCACTACAGGACAGGACATATTTTTAGCAGTTAAAGATCTTATCAACTCTGAAAATATTCCTATAAATAAGTTGGTGGGCTTAACAACTGATGGAGCTCCTGCGATGGTAGGCAGAGAGAAGGGATTCATAACCTTGTGTCGTAAAGACAACAGCTTTCCGAAATTTCTGTCTTACCATTGTGTAATACACCAGGAGTCACTGTGTGGAAAGTTTTTAAGTATGAACAATGTAATGAAAACTGTCATAAAAATAGTGAACAAAGTTAGAGCACTGGCAATGCAGAGACGTTTGTTCAGAGCACTGACTGATGGACTAGATTGCCAGTATGGTGATCTGCTTCATACGGAAGTTCGTTGGTTGAGTAGAGGCAGAGTTTTACAACGTTTTCAAGAGTTGCTTCCTGCCGTAGTAGAATATTTGAAAGAACGAGGCGAATCCTTCCGTGAACTAGAAGATGCGGTTTGGCTGCAGGATTTTGTTTTTCTCGCAGACATCACCGAAAAATTAAATATCTTTAACTTGCAGCTTTAAGGTGAGGATTAGGACTGAGCCAATACCGGTACCGATATATTGAAACCGGCCGATATCGTAATTATCAGAATTGTGCGCAATTCATTTTTAAATCGCCGATATTATAACCAATATTTTGCCCTAAGAATCTAAGATGGTGCTGTTTTCAACTTGACATAATTGGAGTGCTTTGCTCACTATTTGGTTTTATTAAAATAATCAATATTTTTAAATTGGTTTTTACTAAAGTACCCACCCAACTAGCTGTGTTTATTTTCAAAGCAAAATTAGGCACGTTTTGCGTGATTGTTTACGAAACATGTATACAACAAAACAATAGTAGCCACCATTTGCGTTAACTGAATTTTATCTATGGGGGCAAGCTTGCAGCATAAACAAACCTTAATATTTAATGAGCTTAACTCATATATAATATTAACAATAATTAATATTTACGATTACCTCCAAAAATATTTTGTCTTAATTGTTTCACAACAAACCGCAAACACAGCAACACATAAAAAAAAACTTATGTAATCTTGTAATGTTGGTTATATGCTGCACATTACTGCCGCCTAGCGATGCCATTCCGGCAGTTTGCCCATTTTTTGTTTGTTTTGTTGGTTTGTTTGCTGTTGCTGTAGTAACATGACTGTGTTAGGTTAGGGTTCGAACGTGNTTTGTTGGTTTGTTTGCTGTTGCTGTAGTAACATGACGGTGTTAGGTTAGGGTACGAACATGGTGAAATTATTTACATGTGCCAACAGTAAACAAATGATATGGCTGGAAGGAAAAGTGATTTGTGGAATTTCTTTNTGGTGAAATTATTTACATGTGCCAACAGTAAACAAATGATATGGCTGGAAGGAAAAGTGATTTGTGGAATTTCTTTGTATCGTAAGCAACACGCAAGAATGCAAATCTGTTCACAATATTTTCAAATGTTTGGTTTCGAGAGGCGGTACATCATCAAGGTCCTATAGTACCACAAACTTAAAGTGGCACATTGAATGTACACACCATTTGAAGTGTTATGTTTTTTTAAGGTTTTCATTGCTTAATGACATGCTTTTGGAGGTTAATTTTGTCTTATAAATATGCTTAAGCTTAATATGTGGTTCCTAGATTTATATTTATCGTAATAGTTAGGCCTATCACTGAAACAATAAAAATTAAGATAATTAAAATTTTATTTAGGTAAATGTTTAAAAATTAAGTTTTTATTTTTTGAAACTTGCAATAATGTTATTTTTCCTTGTCAAGGCGGTATTGGTATCGGCAATATCGGAAAAGGCTCAAAAATCATATTGGCTCACCTCTAGTAAGGATAAAGATATTGGCGGAACAATTTCAGATGTTGCTTCATTCTCAAAAAAGCTGGAACTGTGGGAAATAAATATCATCCATGGTGAATACAAACACTTTGTCTTTTTGAAACAAACCCTTGACAAGCAAGGGTCTTCAACGCATCCTTACAACAGCAAACAATACATTGAAATTATTTCAGATTTGAGAAGTGAATTCAACAAACGCTTCCAAGATTTCAAAAGGATTTCAATTGTTGCGCAGCTTGTCAAATGGCCTTTTATAGAGATTGATGCTGGAGAGTTTTCTACTTCTGTCACAGAGCATTTTGATATTCGAGAAGACAATGCTGCAGTGGAGTTGGAACTAATTGATATTCAAAATGATTTATCTGTAAAATCGCTTTCTACAAGCTCTGAAATTATTTGGCCTCTTGTTCCTCAAGAAAAATACCCTATTTTGGTCCAGGTTTGTCTCAAAGTGAAGGCTATGTTCAGCNGAAACTGATTGATTTTCAAAATGATTTATCTGTAAAATCGCTTTCTTGAAGCTCTGAAAATATTTGGCCTCTTGTTCCTCAAGAAAAATACCCTATTTTGGTCCAGGTTTGTCTCAAAGTGAAGGCTATGTTCAGCTCTACATATCTGTGAGATTTCTTTTTCTAGCATGAAATTTATTAAAAATAAGTACAGAAACAGACTCACTGATGAACACTTGGACAACTGTATTCGAATGGCAGCCACTAACTACTCTCCCAACATTAAAAAACTTGTTGATGACAAAAAATAGTTCCATCCTTCTCATTAAAGTCTGATAAAAAAAATCTGGTATTACATTTGTTATTTATTACTACCTACACTTCAATTTCAGTTTCTTTTTGTTATATACAGTTTAGTTAAAATTGATTTCATATTTACTAGAAATGAAAGTTTATGAGCAATAAACAAATATATGATTTTTTTTTTTTTAATTTGGTAGCTCACAGTAGGATTTAAAAACAGTACGGTAGCTCAGAAGCTTCATAAGTTTGGCAACCACTGCTCTATGGCATTTACGAATAAAGAAAATACTGTACTGATGTAAACAAAACGTGTGAATATGTAATGAAATATTTTCAGTTGTGAATTGAAGTTATGTGAAATGGTATAGTGACAAAAAATAAATTACTGAATCAGAAACAGTCTACTTTATTCGCGGGAAAATGAAAACATTATTTCCGGGAATGTTTGTTATTGTTCTTACGGAGAAACATTCGGGACCAGAAAAATCCTCCGTTATAGACGGGAAAGCCCTTTAAACGGGAACCTTATAAGCGGGTTCTACTGTACATCTAACTTTTCTGTGTATTTTACGCTTTAATTTCTTGTCTTCCTATCACATCCCACATTCCCAGCACTACTACAAGTTTTTTAAATTAATTTTCACGTATTTGCACCTTCCCGCACATTTCTCAGAAGTTTTACATGTTCACCTCTACCTTGAATATATAAAAACACGAGTCTGGAAACATGTCTGATGTCACAGAAATACACACATTCTGTCTTTAAATAGTTTTGTATCATGCCAAAACAAATGTCGGCTGCCTCAAATTACGCAACTTTTCTGCTGTCCTCTCTTAAGTTAGGTCTATCTCAGCGATGTCTAACCTCAAAACCCCCACTTTTTGCTATGCCACCACAAGCCAGGAATGAAGCCTTGACGTTATCAAACCTGCATTCTCCAACCATGACAGAACTCATCCATAAGCATGTTGTCTCAATTATGAATCATCACCGCACCTTATTATAAGCTACTCATTCTTACAAAATCACCTCTTCTGATCCAAGCCAACAAAATCTTGCAAGTCACTACACAAAAGGCCATACGTGGGCACCACATCAAGTTAGTTAAGCTCAGTAAACTGTGCATGGAAGCCTTGAAAACCGGCCCCTTGCCTACCACTTTGTCTCAAGAAACCACCACCCCTCCCCCCCACTACCAACCACCCTAGTCGGCCAGAAACCCTGCCTCCCTTCAACCTCAACCTTCCCACACCAGTACATACCACACCAGCTCTGCCTAAGCTATTCCCATTCATATCCACAAAAGAGGAACAACCACCCCACAAAAGCAAATCACATGTTCTGAACCTGTCCAATCATAACCTCACTGCTGCAGAGAACAATATTCTTCAAAAAGGTCTCTCTTTCTCCCCATCCAAAAAGTTTGAGCACTTCACCACTGTAAAAGATGTCCTAAGCTTAATACGCAATCTCCGACACAAGCACTTTCTTGACAACTTTCCCAAGCCAAGCTGTAACAGTAGTACCATTGACCAGCCCTGACCAAGTTTACACCCCCATCCACTTGGGACTCTCCCTCCTTATCACCATCACATCCCCTTGAGCAGTTCATAACACACAACCTGGTCAACATTGCAGACCCTGATTTGATTTTGCCCTCTCATTACCTAACAATAGCAACATAACCTCTTCAGAAAGAAAGGCCATCAAAATCCTCAAAACAACCCAAACATAATGATACTGCCGGCCGACAATGGCACAACCACAATGATTCTCATCAAAACAGACTACATTCTACAAGCAGAAAACCAACTCAAGGACACATCTACCTACAAATGTCTATGAGAAGACATAACCACCAGATTATGCAACCATATCAATGAATTCCTTGTGTCCCAAGACCCTGTCCAAGACCTATCCGAGGCTTCAATTAAAGACCATGCATTACAAAAGATGCAAAAACCAGATTAAAACACAGTCGAAGTTGAGAAAAAAGGTCAAACTTACTCACCTCAAGTCAAATTATCCGTCCACAAAAAAAAGTCAACGAAACAACACATCTTCGGATTGCACACTATCACCAATGCATTCTTTGTTGCAAATAACCAAAGCAGAACCGCGTTATTGCGAGTATGGCCTATAGCGTCACGTCCGCTATTGTGATAGTTTTTAAATGCACCGTCATTTTCCCTATCATTTGAAAGGTACTTAATTTCTTTTATAACACAAATCTGTTAATGAAGCCTTTCATTATAGCAATAGGGACAGTTGTAAACTCGTATTTTTTAAATGTTTAAAAAGTCTTATTGCAGGTGGCGTTCACCCACTTGCCATGCCCGAGCCAGCCTTTGTTAGTCTGTGGCGGCATCATCGTCAATGGAGCTTTAGAAGGGTGTTGTTGTGAGGGATAAGAAACGGGGTATGATAGATGAGGTTCCTTGTGACCCAACAAAAGCCAAGTGTAAAGTGTGCAACACATTGTTTACTCTAAGCAACATGGGTCATACTGCAGTCAAAAGCCATGGTCAAAGGAAAAAACACTTATCAAGGGTTAGTGACAAAAAAAACACTCCAAACCAAATTGACTCGTTTTTTAAGCCACAGGTTGAAACTTAAAACAGTATGCTGGAAACAATGTAAATACTATGTACAAAATATGTAAGTATTCTTAAAGATTTGTATTCACATAATATACAATTTTTTAAAACTTCACAAGAGGACAAAATCAATTCAGTGCCAGTGTGTCCAAACAGTCAACACTATCCATCGACATTTGTTCAGAAAAACGAGTTGACCACTTCTGGCGAGATGTCATTCATGAGAATGGCAACCTGAAATCTGTGGAGATAATCATGAAGATCGTCATGATACTTTCCCATAGCAATGCGAATGTTGAACGTAGTTTATCAATTAAACAGTGAGTGCCTCGTTGATAACATAAAGAATGGAACCTTCGCAAAGGATGGTCTACGGCTCTATAATGGCAGCAGGTGGTAACCTATCAAATTACAGCATTTTCAAGTAATTTTTGCTATCTTACAGAAATGCACGAGCCAGACGTACTGAAGAAACTGATAAGCGCCAGAAAGAAGCAAAGGCGATCAAAGAAAATGATGAAATTTGTAGAAAACGTCTGGCCAAAGAAAAGTCTGATTTGGAGGCTAAAAAAGCTAAAATGCTAGCCGAAGTCCAGGCTATTCAGGAACAAATAAATACCATGAAGCAGTAATAAGCACAATATGGCTTTATAAATTTTAATGTGTAAATGTATGCACACTTGGAATGTTATTTCAGAAATAAAATAATGCATATTTGATCTTCTCAAGTTAACAATTTTTTGGTGTTGTTTTTAAATGTCTTTTAAATCATATATTTTGTCAATATATATATGTTTTTGCGAAAATTAGTTTGGAATTTATCAAACATTATTAATGGACTGAACAGTATAGCTACTAGATTTCTGCAACTGTGATTATTGTGATCCACATGTGACAAAAGTTCAATATTCTACATGAGGTTTGAGGTAAGTGGTATTTTGTTGTAGCCAACAGAAATATAATATATTTTTTGTTGATCTTGTCGTTCTATGCTTTGCTATGACGTTTCAATCTTAGATTTAAGTTTTTGGAACAAAAAAATGTTGTAAAATATTGGGGAATTTTTGGAAAATTTCTTGAAAACCTGGAAATATCAGGAATTTTGAAATAAATTTTTTGTGGCCACCCTGAAACTGCTTGCCTCAAATAAACCCACCACACCAGTTCTATACCTGCTTCCGAAGATACACAAGGAACAACAGCCACCCTCAGAACGTCCCATTGTATCGGGGATTGGCAGGCCCACTGAGAGAATCTAAGCCCTTGTAGACTTCCTTACATGCTTGAGACACCTGGGCCCCATCTCCCAAGATGCATACATGGTCACCATAGATGTTGAATCTCTCTATACAATCATTACCTCAGGCAATGACTCCACCACAGCAAACCTTCTACAGCATTCCTTGTTGAACTCGCCAGGTTAACCCTCAGCAACAACTACTTCAGATTTCAAGACACACGCTAACTTCAGGTCAGTCGCAGCAATGGTTAGATGGATGGCCCTATCCTATACCAATCTGTTTATGGGCTGGTTAGAAGAAAACTTCTTTAGTCACCAACCACACTGCTGGGTGTTGTTTCATAGGCGACATCTTCTTGATATGGTTTTCCACTGAAGACTGCCTAATTCACTTTCTGAACAACCTAAACGCACAGAGTTCACTCAAGTTCACCTGGTCATACACCAAAACCCATGCCATATTCCTGGATGTTGAACTGACTCCACAATGGCACAATTCAAACTGCTGTACGCACCAAACCCACCAACAACCTCCAGTACTTACATTTCGACAGATACCACCCATACCATGCCAAAAAATCCTTAACCCTGCAGTCTTGCCACAAGAGCCAAACGTATCTGCTCCACCAACAGTGATCTCAACAAACAGTGTGAACAAATAGCCAGAGCATTCCTCACCAGGGGCTACCCCAGGCAGCTCGTCAACACAGATTCAGCAAGCCATCTCAAATACGGGAACACAAACCAAGGTGATATACTCCTGGTGGTCCCATATCATGAAGGGCTAAATAAACTCGGAACCATTCTCCACTCTGGACACAAAGTTCTGGCTTCCTCACAACAAACACAAGACCTGCTCTCCAAACTGCCCAGACTGGTCTTCAAAAGGCCACCTAACCTCCGCAACAAACTGGTTTGTCTAAAGCTGCAGCCCACCACAAATGCCAACCTGACTATCGCCCCCAGTGGATCCCACCCCTGCAATAGCTCACGCTGTGGCATCCACCAACTCCAACTTCTTTCAATAGCAGACTCACTAGCCGTACATACCCCATCCAAAACCACCAACACACTCGGGCAGACAATGAATGGCCACAGAGCAGACACCAAACAAGCCATAGCTGCTCACATCAATAACCTACAGGACAAACTAGTTGCAGCACATGCAGCATCACACAACCAAGATTTTGATTCCTGCTACAGTACCAGAGTTGTGATAGCTCTACCACCTTCAACCAATAGCTCAGAAAGACGCTGAAAATTAGCTCACCAATTTATAACAAAATCCAGGCAGTTAGCAGGCCTCAACATAAGATAATCGCAGCTTCAATCCACACTCTTCAGCTATACCGGCGAATTTTCAATTTTCCCACCACACCCTAGTTTGCTACTTGGCCGCTAGGTTTACTACCAACAGCGCCCTTCCGCCATACTGCAGTGTCCTACAAGTACTACACTACGAGTACTTGAATTCCTGTCCTTTTTATATAGTTTCTGAAATTACAGAGACAGGTGGTGTGTGTGTGTGTGTTGTTGTTGGGTGTGTGTGTGTGGTTTTTTTTTTTTNTTTTTTTTTTTTTTTTTTTTTTTTCTTTCTCCAAAATGCCAGAGGAACAATTAGAAGCAAAATGGGTGAGCTAATTACTGATGGGTCAGTTCACTAATTGTTTCAGTTTTGGTTTGGGTGTTGCAGTGCTGTGTTTTTCAGTCTACTGCTGAGGCATCGATGGTGCACTTTTCCAATCTGGTCGTTTATCCATTCTGTAGCTTTCTGTGCTGTGCCAGAATTCTTACACCCTGAAACAATAGACAATTTAAGTTGTCATTGCAATTGCAATGCATTAAAAAAATATGTCCTTTACTACAGTCAGATTACATAAGCTCAGGTATACCTGATCTTATGTTGTGGGTCTAATATGGTTGCTGCTGCATAGTGCCCAATATAATTTTCTACGTCTAAATTTTTTTTTAAAGCGCAAAGAGCATGTCGGCAGCATCATTTTTAAGATCACGTCTTAAACTGCTTATAATTGTTATCACTTATGACACAGTGCAGGTCTTTTTACCAAGTGTCAAAGTAGCATCTTTGAATAGTCACAACAGTTCCACTATATTTTCAGCAAGAGTCCAGTCTGCTGGAGTTAAGTTACACAAGTATGAAATTCTTAATGTAATGTTTTGGACTGCCTCTTGCTGCTCAACTAATCTTGCCAGCATGTTATAACATGAATCCCATCTTGTAACTTCTTTGATTAAAGCATGTTTTGGCAATTCATACTTTAGTTGTGCTACGGTTATCAACTTAGTTGGTTGAGGCCGCTAACATGTGGCAATATAAGACAGTGCATTTGAGAGTTGCAGTAAGTCTAGTAAAGTCTGTTCATGGTAAAGTGAGCACTTTTTAAAACCCTGCTTATTTTATACTTTCAGCCCGTTGCGTATCCTCCCACCGTAACACCGTCATGTGGCATACCGTATTGACCCCGAATATAAATCTGCTCGCATATAAATCGAATCACTTTTTTCAATTATGAAATCTGGGAAAAACATAACTGAGAAGACAGATAAGTAATTTGAAACTAAAACTTGTGTTCAGTCTTTTTCCAGCCACGCATATATTTTTTTGGGCACACCAAAGGTAGGCCGGCATGTCATTTTCCCTGGCATAGTTCACGACTTGCAATTTGAAATTCACATCAAAATTTCTCTGCATTCCCTTGTTTAAGAACCACGGACCTCGACATAATCATATGCAGTTTTCTCAGTCATACAACAATGTGATACTTTAATAAGCAAAAACTAACAAAACTTTATAGGCATAGACTTTATTTATTAAATCTTCACCAAAGATATAAATGCATCGTTCGATTTCAACAGTGTCCCATTTTTCAGCATTGTAGAAAATGGCGCTACTGTCACAATCAATAGTTTCCGAGCACCCATTGAATAGATTGTGCCTTGGTCCCATTGCTTGCTTGGCTTACGTATTCATATCCATGGCATTTCTGGCTAAATGTCTACATGCCATCGCCATTTACAGTAAAGTTAAGTAAGGGGAATATCTATGAAATCTTAGCTCGTATGTTTACATTCAAAAGTTTTTACTTTGAGTGTTTAGGTGGAACTTTGGGCAGGAATTAAACCCTTTAAAATATATGGTTTATTTTCCATTTTAAATGTATGAGAATATTAGTCCGGCTGCTTCAAATGTCTTTTTACCAAATATATAATCATTTATTTTCCGCATATAAGGTGAAAATTTCAAAAGCCCACATTTAGGCAGAATGCAAATTTTTGGAAGTAAAAATATGTACAAAATTACTGACTTATATTCGGGACAATATGGTGTGTTTAATCAGCTGTTCACAAGTAAGCTGTATTTATTTACATAACAATGCAACATGTGATTATATGTTGTAGTGTTCACTGTAAATGCATACACATTAATTTCAGTAAATAATACATCTTTTTGAACACTGATTTTGTGATTTTTACTACATATTTAGAATTAAAAGGTCTGACAATTGGAAAATTATGTTTGTTTTTGCGGTCTTGAGAGNTGTGATTTTTACTACATATTTAGAATTAAAAGGTCTGACAATTGGAAAATTATGTTTGTTTTTGCGGTCTTGAGAGTTGCTAAAGAGTCTAGCAATTTTTTCTCTTTACCCCTCATATTGGCGTTTGTGCAAGGTTGGAATTTTCTCCTGTCATAGGAATGAAACCCTCTGCGGCAAAAAAATGCTTTAAAGTACAGTTATTTTTTTAAGCAGAATAATACAAAATACTATTGTCCCGCTGCATACATTACAATTGTGACAATATTTTGTGACGTATTAAAATATTACTGGTACCAGTGTGCTACTTAAAGCCCAAATAACTCCTGTTTTAATAATTTTGTGTACATATCACATTATGTGTTAACAAATGGCCAGTTTTGCTACAATGACATTACGAATACTGAAAATAGTTGTCATAAAAGCTCGGACGTTAAACCAAATTGATTCAGATTTTTGCAGCAAACTTCCATGGTGATATTTATCACTAATTGCAAGTTTCATGAAAATACGTCCAAATGAATTTTGTTTTAACAGGATCTAATGACATAAAAGTTTGGCCTAAACTTTATTACGAGAAAATCCCTTTTAGCTTTTAATATTAGAATGACTACAGCGATTGGAACTAATTTCATAAGAATACTGACAAAACAATACCTAACCGATCACAACATATTTCATGAAATTGCATTCACACATTTAATGTAGAATTCGATTTTCATTACTGAAATTGAGGTTATCAGTGGCAGCTTGGAATGTTCATTGTTTATGTTAACCCAGACACATCAAAAAGTTCATCAAAATGTTCAGGAACTGTGTAAACATATTAAAAGTAGAGGAGAGATGTTCCATGTAATATACAGCAATTTTATATCATAATTTTTTAAAAACTACTGAAATACATACTGAGGTATCGACTCATAAACACTGTTCTCGACAGTCATGTAAATAATAATTCTCACCCATCGAAACTTCAGATTTGTTACACAATATCGCAAATATAATTAAATTTACTCAACCTAAGTTACGTCAATTTTTAAATTATTATAACAAACTTCAATTACATGTAGGACACACTGGCCAGGTCAGCATATTAAGTGAAATAATGTGAAAATACAGCAAAAAGGAATTATAAAATATACAACTTCATTGACGACATTATTTGTTATGTTGTTGGGATTACGAGCTACCATATAAATCACATTGTTCAAGGCAAAAACTAACCAGGGAATGGGATAGGAACTGCCTCATAAATTCACTGTATTCAGAGCATTTGAACACGGGAATGGAAAAGATGTAAAAAAAATAGTAAACAAAACAATGGACCATATAACTTGAAACGATTCATCGACCAAGTGATGTTTTAAAAACAATGTCATGTGACGGTTTAGGAATTTTAGAGCGACGCTGGCCCACAACCACCCCCACCCCCCGCATAACCAGGGTAGAGAC
>NQII01000325.1:724360-800402 GCA_002778355.1 Clitarchus hookeri | reverse complement strand
TATGCCTATTAGACACTGAGCAATGGAATAAAACATATCCTAATCTTGCACTGCTGAAAACTGAAATATTAAAATATCAAAATCTGCAAGAAAGTAATCATTATACATTTAGATACCTACAAACTATATTAAAGCCCCATACTCCATATATCCAGTCCCATTTGGTGCCGCCAAACTCCTGCGCGTGATAAATACGTTTACTGCTATGACATTGCCGAACATAATTCTTGATAACAGGTTAACAGCCCTCAACAACAATCCGGAAAAAAAAATACATGCATACAAAAATCAATTAAAAATATATATATAAAAAAATGTATGCTGGCTGGCGTTTATAACCAATTTAGAAAGAAATTTCTATGAAACCTGTAAAATAAACGTGGATAAGGGAACAATGTATCGAGGTTCCTCCACATTTTTCTGTTGTGTTCACAATTATTTATTACTATTGCCTTTTTTTTTTTGGTGGTAATGTGGCCAACAGCAAAGCCCACTGCCAAAACCGAAAAATAGGAGCAAAGACAAATACGCTGTAATAACCACCGGAAAAACGAACAAGGAACAAAACCAGACGGGAGCACAAATGCTATTCTTCTAGGTAGAAACCCATCAACCATGGAGGGATAATAAGGTAGGAGAGGGTCGGTCACCTAGGNGCAAATGCTATTCTTCTAGGTAGAAACCCATCAACCATGGAGGGATAATAAGGTAGGAGAGGGTCGGTCACCTAGGACAACTAACAGGACAGCAAACTCCCAAAATCAGATAATAATATCGTCCTCAAGTAAAAACCGAGTGAGAACGTTTCTAACTACCTGAGGGTCATGAAAAAGTACAGAAGTGTAAGAGACGAAGCCGTTGAAGGGTGGCATACAACGAACTTCGATCGCCGCTAGTGGAACACTGAAACACGAGATGGGTCAAATCTGTACTAGGGGCGCCGCAGAAGGGATTAGGGACTATTTATACAAATGAGTCTGGGATGCATTATGACCTGAAAGGAGACAAAAAGTGACCGCTAAAATACGGGAACTACAATGATGATATCCTTGCCGAGAATATGAATGAAATAAACGTGTATATAAAGTATTAAAAACCAAAGTATAATTTTCCCATGTCTGCTTCCGACGACGTAAAATTTCCCCGTTTAATATGTGATATAAAACCGAAAAGGAAATTTTAATTTACTTAATTTTACAGTGTCCAAAAAGTAACTAGACTAATACAACAAACCATGCAAATTGTCGTAAAACAAACAAAAAANCTTAATTTTACAGTGTCCAAAAAGTAACTAGACTAATACAACAAACCATGCAAATTGTCGTAAAACAAACAAAAAAAATGTTGGTCTATATTTTTATAAATACTTAACCGTAAGCATGCGTAAGGCTGTTTACATGTTTTGTTGCTGTTGGCAGTCAAGTAATAGGCTTAAAACAAAAATGGTGTATTTTTTTTTATATATATGCATAGGTTTTGCAATACACAAGATTATTGTGTATTGCAAAATTGTACTTGCAAAATATCTACTCTCAAAACAGGGGTTTTTTCCAAAATCAAAATGTATGACTTATTGATGATTTAAACTTGGGTTGGTATAAAATATTTGTTTATGAATAGGAAGATTCAAAATAAATGCATGTCACAGAATAAATTTTTTACTTGAAAATGTAACAAATGAAATAGTAAATATAATAGAACACTTTTTATAATGGATATGAAGGGAACACTTTCTATGTTCAAACTATATTGGGGAAACTTCATGTGTACACGTCTTCAAATAATATACAAAACTGATATATCAAATTTACATAGGTATAGTTCTTTATATAATAAACCTTTAATAAAATATAATAATATCTCTTAATAACCTGTGGGAAAACAATTTAACTAAAAAACACAATAATTTTTTTAAAATATAAACGTAAGTCAAACTGAACCTGTTTGGATAGTTTTTTAAGGGATCAAAAAAAAACTGATAATGCATTTTGACAAGCAATGCATACAGACTTGATCATCATCCGCACTTCAATGTCTAGTTTGTGGGTGTGGCTGGGTGCAAAATGTCATGAAAGTAATACCATAAAGACAAAATAACCATGTCAAAATTAGAAAGGCAAAGAAACACACATTTTTTAGACAGAAAATCCACATTGTATTTGTGTTATGGTTGGTCACCCTTCTAAGTTGCCTTTCCATGGGTGTGTCACTTTAATCACCAGAACACTGACTAGGAGGATTGGCTTGACACCACTACACAAGGGTTTCCATAGCCTGCTGTCTGCTTGCCTAACAAAGGAAAGGGCTGGGCTGTAAAAACATTCCCTCCCTCCTTTTTTTTTCTGCTCTGACTGATGTCAAGCTGGTAGATTGTTATCTCAGCATAGTAGAGCTTGGGACAAAAACTACAAACTTTGTTTGGAAAACAGTGGAAGTTTAGCACCTTTTCTACTGATGCTTTCGTTTCCAGGCAGCTTACTGCTTCTTTATACTGGAATACTTTCAAAGTTCATAAAGACCCTGGTGAAAATGTTCAACTTTTCACTCAAAGATTTTTTAGTTCGAAGATGAAGTCGAAGGTACAGAAGTCTTCGATTCAACTTTGAAAATGGGAAGCTTCACACATCCCTAGCTATTTTTATTAATGTGTGCGCAAAACAGATGTCCACAGGTCAGTGGTCGCTGCTAACTGGTCTGCAATTAAGTTTCTTTCACATTTTCTGCAAATGTTTGGGAATTTGTCTTTCCATTATGTTTTTACTGGTGGGTAGTTGATTCAGTAAACTCTTGATTCTAAGACCTTTTGTGGTTTTCAGGAAAAGGGTTGTTATTGAAAGAACTTTTACAATTAAATTTGTTTTATGGTTCGCCAAAAAAAGGCTTGTTATTTAGAGAGGTTTGCTATTTCAAGGGTCTTGGAAATGAGAGTTGACTGTATTTCGGTTGCAGGGTCTTGACAAAAAGTTGAAAACCATCATCTACAATAATTGAAGCAGGCTCCATGTCCATGGAAATCATTCTAACCAGTGCTTTGTGTAAGTTAATAGATCTAGGATCTGTTCTATTCCACTTTGCAAATTTTTTTGAAAATGTTTTTAAATCATACTTTTTAAGTTTTCTGTGAGGTGGTTCCACCAATAACTCTGAACAATGTCCACTAGGAGGAGGCTGACAAAAAGCATTAATTTTGCTTGCATGATTCTGTATCATATGTGCTCTTAGGATGATGGTGGTAAAGTCATGATTGCGTTTCCCACCATGACTCTCCTCCTTTGAACAATGGAGGCATACTGCTGTATTTTATCCACTTTGAAATGCAACCAAATTTCACCTTTTTGGTGCCATTAAATATTTCATTTTCTGCAAATGCAAACCGAACTTGCAATAACAGATTCAAGCAAAAATAATTAGCATCTTTAAGTTGCTTTTTTTTTGTCATCTACTCAGCAAATCTTTCAAAATAATGAATTTTCTTGAATAAAACAAATGTTAGATATGCTGTTATTACTGTCTAACCACAAAACGTTTTTAATAAAATACCATTGTTCACATCCAATTATCATGTTAAGTAAGTTGTACAACTGCAGCCAAATGCTATGCATTCCATTAAATGTGTCGTAGACACAATTGAAAATTGTGGTTATAATCCATAACCGATACACCGATAATCGGTTCCAGTATTACCAACGTCGGATACCGGTCATTGGCCGTCGGGCCATCACTAACATGTTCCAACAGTTACTGATACAGAACTGTATCAGATGTAGGAATACCCTATTGCATCGCTACTATTCTCCAATCTGTTACTCAGTAGTAANCTTAATTTTACAGTGTCCAAAAAGTAACTAGACTAATACAACAAACCATGCAAATTGTCGTAAAACAAACAAAAAAGATGTTGGTCTATATTTTTATAAATACTTAACTGTAAGCATGCGTAAGGCTGTTTACATGTTTTGTTGCTGTTGACAGTCAAGTAATAGGCTTAAAACAAAAATGGTGTATTTTTTTTTTTATATATATGCATAGGTTTTGCAATACACAAGATTGTTGTGTATTGCAAAATTGTACTTGCAAAATATCTACTCTCAAAACAGGGGTTTTTTCCAAAATCAAAATGTATGACTTATTGATGATTTAAACTTGGGTTGGTATAAAATATTTGTTTATGAACAGGAAGATTCAAAATAAATACATGGNAAATGCATGTCACAGAATAAATTTTTTACTTGAAAATGTAACAAATGAAATAGTAAATATAATAGAACACTTTTTATAATGGATATGAAGGGAACACTTTCTATGTTCAAACTATATTGGGGAAACTTCATGTGTACACGTCTTCAAATAATATACAAAACTGATATATCAAATTTACATAGGTATAGTTCTTTATATAATAAATCTTTAATAAAATATAATAATATCTCTTAATAACCTGTGGGAAAACAATTTAACTAAAAAACACAATAATTTTTTTAAAATATAAACGTAAGTCAAACTGAACCTGTTTGGATAGTTTTTTAAGGGATCAAAAAAAAACTGATAATGCATTTTGACAAGCAATGCATACAGACTTGATCATCATCCGCACTTCAATGTCTAGTTTGTGGGTGTGGCTGGGTGCAAAATGTCATGAAAGTAATACCATAAAGACAAAATAACCATGTCAAAATTAGAAAGGCAAAGAAACACACATTTTTTAGACAGAAAATCCACATTGTATTTGTGTTATGGTTGGTCACCCTTCTAAGTTGCCTTTCCATGGGTGTGTCACTTTAATCACCAGAACACTGGCTAGGAGGATTGGCTTGACACCACTACACAAGGGTTTCCACAGCCTGCTGTTTACAGGCACCCCGACTCTGATGTGAGGCCTGGCGTCTTGCTCTGCTTGCCTAACAAAGGAAAGGGCTGGGCTGTAAAAACATTCCCTCCCTCCTTTTTTTTTCTGCTCTGACTGATGTCAAGCTGGTAGATTGTTATCTCAGCATAGTAGAGCTTGGGACAAAAACTACAAACTTTGTTTGAAAAACAGTGGAAGTTTAGCACCTTTTCTACTGATGCTTTCGTTTCCAGGCAGCTTACTGCTTCTTTATACTGGAATACTTTCAAAGTTCATAAAGACCCTGGTGAAAATGTTCAACTTTTCACTCAAAGATTTTTTAGTTCGAAGATGAAGTCGAAGGTACAGAAGTCTTCGATTCAACTTTGAAAATGGGAAGCTTCGCACATCCCTAGCTATTTTTATTAATGTGTGCGCAAAACAGATGTCCACAGGTCAGTGGTCGCTGCTAACTGGTCTGCAATTAAGTTTCTTTCACATTTTCTGCAAATGTTTGGGAATTTGTCTTTCCATTATGTTTTTACTGGTGGGTAGTTGATTCAGTAAACTCTTGATTCTAAGACCTTTTGTGGTTTTCAGGAAAAGGGTTGTTATTGAAAGAACTTTTACAATTAAATTTGTTTTATGGTTCCCCAAAAAAAGGCTTGTTATTTAGAGAGGTTTGCTATTTCAGGGGTCTTGGAAATGAGAGTTGACTGTATTTCGGTTGCAGGGTCTTGACAAAAAATTTAAAACCACCATCTACAACAATTGAAGCAGGCTCCATGTCCATGGAAATCATTCTAACCAGTGCTTTGTGTAAGTTAATAGATCTAGGATCTGTTCTATTCCACTTTGCAAATTTTTCTGAAAATGTTTTCAAATCATACTGTTTAAGTTTTCCACCAATAACTCTGAACAATGTCCACTAGGAGGAGGCTGACAAAAAGCATTAATTTTGCTTGCATGATCCTGTATCATATGTGCTCTTAGGATGATGGTGGTAAAGTCATGATTGTGTTTCCCACCATGACTCTCCTCCTTTGAACAATGGAGGCATACTGCTGTATTTTATCCACTTTGAAATGCAACCAAATTTCACCTTTTTGGTGCCATTAAATATTTCATTTTCTGCAAATGCAAACCGAACTTGCAATAACAGATTCAAGCAAAAATAATTAGCATCTTTAAGTTGCTTTTTTTTGTCATCTACTCAGCAAATCTTTCAAAATAATGAATTTTCTTGAATAAAACAAATGTTTGATATGCTGTTATTACTGTCTAACCACAAAACGTTTTTAATAAAATACCATTGTTCACATCCAATTATCATGTTAAGTAAGTTGTACAACTGCAGCCAAATGCTATGCATTCCATTAAATGTGCCGTAGACACAATTGAAAATTGTGGTTATAATCCATAACCGATACACCGATAATCGGTTCCAGTATTACCAACGTCGGATACCGGTCGTTGGCCGTCGGGCCATCACTAACATGTTCCAACAGTTAATGATACAGAACTGTATCAGATGTAGGAATACCCTATTGCATCGCTACTATTCTCCAATCTGTTACTCAGTAGTAATGTGACCTTATCCGTGATTGTTATCAGGTAGGCGTGATATCAGGTACTGTATATGCATTATCAGATACAATATTGTTTTGGGTTGGTGTACTGTACTATTGGGTATCTGTTANATATCAGGTACTGTATATGCATTATCAGATACAATATTGTTTTGGGTTGGTGTACTGTACTATTGGGTATCTGTTAAGTGACATAACATATGAATAAAAGTAAGAGCAGGAAAGAAACTTCATTCGTGTGGAATTTTTGCACAGGTGATAGTAATCTTGCTATATGTACATTTTGTAAACAAAAACTAAGCTATTAATTATCTTCTTGTAATCTCAAACATTTTGAACGAAAACACCCAACTGCGCAGTTGCAAAATTTAAACTAGGAAAAGGAAAAACTAACACATCCAAGATCCATAAGAGTGCTCGGATTCAAACTTTGCAGATACTACCGCTGTTCCATTAAAAAAACTTGTCTTGAGAAAAATATTCAATCTACAAGCAGTTTGTCGGAACACACTTATGCAGTGTTGGGAAGAGTAAATGTGCAAGAAACTAAAGTTAATCATTTTGTTGTAGGAAAACTTGCCAATTTCAGTTTACTTTAAGTGTTATTGTTAGGTTTCAGTGTCACACACCAGTATTCACTTAGCCCAGGAATTGTCGTGCAGCAAAGGAATGGGGGCTTGAAAACAAAATTTTGCTATGTTTTTCTGATAATGCAGCCTGCATAAAGAAAAAAATCTGTAAAAAAAAATGAATGGTGAATACTACATCACAGCATCCTCTGGCATAATAACCAAAGGCCTTGAAAACATTTATGGTGAGATGATGGCTACAGAATTACCAACAGAAAGCCAAGGTGTATTCTCTGTCTCATATGAGTTAGCGAGATTTTGAAAGTCNTGATGGCTACAGAATTACCAACAGAAAGCCAAGGTGTATTCTCTGTCTCATATGAGTTAGCGAGATTTTGAAAGTCTGTGAGTGGCAACTTTATGTGTACGAAACAAACAACATGCCATTTACAAAATCCTGTATCATCTGATGCATGAACGAACAAAAATTAATATTATTTTGGCTATTCTGAGTGCACTGCCGACGCACATCAGACAGACACGTAGAAAATACGCAGATAAGGAAAAGTTCTTAGATTAATTAATACATTTTATTTTGCATGGTCATAAAACAGCGGTTTTTAGTGCTCCAAACTAAACTGTGTGCTAAAGTAGTAATGTATATGTGTTCAAAATGAAATGCACATTAAAATGAAACTACTTCAAACCTTGGGAGATCTTTTCACGTATCACCACTGTCCTTCCATGCTTTCCATACGTTGTTGTTGTTGGTGTGTGTGTTTTTTTTTACTAAATATGTTTCAAACACTCGTGTCGTTTCGAGCCAGTAATATGAGAAAAGTCTACTTTTAAAAAGATGGGATCAGGAGGCAGGTCAAAGTGCTACCACCTGTTGAAAAACGCATTCAGCTCACAAAAGCGCTACCTGTCTCTCTCCAGAAGCACTAACCAGCCAAAAAAATTTAGCCGTAAAATAACAAATTTATGAACATATACCAATGATTTTACTTTTCCGCGAGCTCTGCATAATTTTTGAAGTAACATGTATTTCCGTCTACAACGATTTTGTTTACTAATAATTACCTTTGGGCCAGTAATCGTTACGTCCACTTCCATTACACGCCATGTTCTGCCGCCCGCTTTGCAAAGTGGTTGGTGAGTTGGCGAATGTAAGTGCGTTGTCAAGCACGTTCCTAAAATTATTTTTATTTTAATTCTTAACATATTAGTTGTAACGTTTAAAGTGTGATAAGAACTACCATTACCATCTCGCAAATGTTACCCAAATTCGCTGTCTCGGATAAATTAGAAAAGAGTTGCCAAAAAATTAAATTTTTTACAAATTTGACTTTTATAACCTACAAATTTTTTACACAGGTCACTCCATAATTACCTTAAAGTTTGTTTAGCATTACATTACAATGACAAGTGGATTAACTGACAGCTTGTTGATAAAAAAATACAGCCTCCACTTAATGCACCAGCTGATGGCGAAAGTATACATAACAAAAAGTAAACATTTGGCGCTACTTTCATTGAACTGTCAAAATCTTGTCTTGGAGATTTCGAGAGCAGTAACACATTGATAACTACCAGTTTTTTTATACCCCTGGTACATAAGTGTTGAGTTTTCTAATCAGGGCACAGCAGAGAAAGTGAAAAAGATGGTTAATAAATTGTTTGCAAGTATTTGAATTTCATTTAACACGAAAAAAGAGGAACACACGTTGTGGTATCATAGAAAATGTTTTTGATTTGGAAGGAATCCGCTGGATTTAATCCTACTGGTATACACTGAAGAGCCAAAAAAACTGGTATAGCGTGCATATGCAAATACCAGAGGTATGGAACCAATCAGAGTAGCGCGATGCGGTCGGCAGCGCCTATTTAAGACAACAAGCGTCTGGCAAAGTTGCTAGCTCGGTTACTGCTGCTACAATGGCAGTTTATCAAGATTTAAGTGAGTTTTAACGTGGTGTTATAGTCGGCACACGAGAGATGGGACATAGCATCTCTGAGGTAGCGATAAAATTTGGTTTTTCGCGTACGACCATTTCACGAGTGTACTGGGAATATCGGGAATCCGGAAAACATCAAATCTTCAACATCGTTGCGGCCGGAAAAAGATCATGAACAAACGGGACAAACGACGACTGACGAGAATCATTAAACATGACAGATGTGCAACCCTTTCTCAAATTGGTGCAGATTTCAATGCTTCCTCATACCTTCAGACATTAGTAGAGTCCATGCCACGTCGTCTTACAGCACTTTTGCGTGCTTGCGGGGGCCCTACACGATATTAGGCAGTTGTACCAGTTTTTTTGGCTCTTCAGTGTGTATCAGTCAAGAGTTATTATCAAAGTACAGCGATGCATAGGAGAACCATTGCTGGAATATCATGAGTATCCATTACCATGGTGGAGTCAACATCCATACAACTACACATACCTAAAAGGAATTGCTTCAGAGAAGTTCACTACAGTGCATGTGAATGATTATTTTCGAAATTGTGACCTACTATGTCTGACAGACTTTCCTGAACATCAAGTGACAAGTCAATAAACTTGTTTCCCTTACTGTCAATAGAAAATATTTTAGGGTTTAATATTTGAATAATGATTGAAGTCACAGAGTTTTTTGTTGATGGTTTTTTGTACTTCAGTAATGCAACTACATTTTAACTATGTTTGCATTTACAATGGCTATGGAAGAGTCTGCTAATTATTTAGAAGATAATAATTTTCATATGCTTATTTTTAAGAACATTTTATTTTTTGTGAAATTTCTTTTTATGCAAGTTTATTTATATACATATCCATAGATTTATGTACATAAATGAAAATAAAAACAGAAATTTTATGAATTTTGTTAATATTTTGTTTTGTATAGTCCATACAGACACACATAGCCAGCCATATACTTGTGTGTGTAAGTATGTATTTGTAAATAGTTTCAGAAAATACTTTTCAAATGTATAGTTTTACAACCAAATATTTTACCTAAAAGAAAGTTTTATTTATATTTCTTCATTACTTATTTTAAATTATTTACATTTTAATGTTATTACATTCTCTTATTTTAAATATAATTCAAAATGTATCAGTTACTTGGAATAAAATATGCAATACATTGGCATTTAATAAACTGATACTTCAGCAGTGTACTCGTTTACAGTATCTGTTGCAAGAACGTATCAGATTCAAAGTAACATGACTGTGTGTTTTATTAACACACGTAGCAAATCAAATACATGCACTTATTTTCCGTGCTCTCCCCCTCCACCTTCTTTTTCCCTCTCCCTTTCCCCTCAACATTCTTTCCCCTTTTACCTTCTTTCCCTCTCCCTTCTTTCTCCCCTTCCCTTCTTTCTCCTTTTCCCTTCTTTGCCCCTCTACATTTTTCTCCCCACTTTTCCCCCTATTCTACCTCCCCCTTTTTCCACCTCTCTGTATTCCCCTCCTATTCTACTTCCCACCTCTTCTCCCTCTTTCCTTACTCTTCTTCCTCTTCCCTTACTCCTCTTCTCTTCTCCCTCTTCCTCTTCCCTTACTCTTCTCCCTCTTCCTCTTCCCTTACTCTTCTCCCTCCCCTGCTTATCTTCCTCTTCCCTCTTTCTTCCCCTCTTCCCTTCCTCTTCCCTTTTTCTCCCCCTCTCCCATTCTCCCTTCTCACCCCTCCTGCCTCCCCCAAAAAAATATTTAGGGTTTAATAATTCTGTATCAGCAGATAATGAAGGGTAAATAGGTAACTTGTATAGGCACAGACAAGGGAGCCAAAATGTTTTGGGTTTCCCAACCTCCCCTTCCAATAGTTTTTGTGGAGGAGCTTAGTCCTCTTAATATACAAGAATGAAATATAATTTTTAAAAACTTTAATGCAACCTATCATGAGGAATACAACCCAGATGTAAGGTGTTAGTTCGGTTGGGTACACTTCCAGGGATTGACGCTCTCCCCATGGTAGTTGGGCTGCTGGCCTCTCAGTCTATCTCCACCAGTAGGTCCCTTCACTGATGCTCTGCCTTTGTCCAAGGACCACCTTCGAGGTAGACTCTGTAGGGATTTGCAGTGGAGTGGTGGAGGAACTACTAACACCAGCCCTGGCTGGATAGTTCCGACTATGCTGTGCTTGTTGTGAACCTGGCGTAGGCCCATCGCCTTATTGTTACCCTCTGAGCACAGTGTCTGCATTGTCCCTGTGGTTGTCGATGTTCAGGTCTTGATCTCCTCACCCCAGGTCCTGGTAAGATACTAGCTGTTGTAACTACTCTGGGTTTATGATGCTGGTTTCACTATGATGATTGTAATAGTGATTAGCTCAATGAGGATGCTGGCACCTTGGCATGGGGGTCCTGTGATAGCCCTTTTAAACTCTGCTACAAGGGCACTTACGGGTCCCTACTAGTCCATCTTCGGTGGAGACGCATGCCTCACGATCCAGCTTAATGATGGCTTCAGAATGCGACGAGCACAGTCCAGCATGCCACCAGCTCCGGAACTGAAGGCACAATCCTGTCGCCTTGCCTTCCTATCCCCAGCTAGGGCACCCACACACCGCTCTGGGATGCATCGCTCCACGATCCAGCACTGCACTTGCATCAAGGTGCATCTTGCATGATCCAGGATGTGAAGGCATGACCTGACGACCCTATTGTTGTCACTTCCAGCTCTTTGTCTTGGGGAAGGTCAGGGTTCCCCCTTTCCCTGTTTGTGGCAAGGGATGCCTCTAGGTGTTCCCAGGGGAAACTCGCTAAATATCACCTAACATGCCATTGCAAAGTCGTAGGTTTTATTCAGAAATTCTGCCTGGCCACACTTTCTCACTGTTGCATGCCTGTGCTATGTAACCTGGAGCAGCTTCCTATCCTGGCACCGCAGCAATTATGCAACTTCCCCTGACAATTACCATTGGGTAACAATAGGCCATCAAACCAGTTAACCACAGCAAAATGATCTGGTAAAAACAAACAAGAGATGAACCATGATCAGCCTTAGGAACCAACTTACTGCTCTTTAATTACTCTGCGGTTGGGGGTGGTGCTTAGGGGTTAGTGTGGCATGATTGTCTGGCCACACCTGAGAATGCATCTGAATGCAGCAGCCATTGCACATGGAGCTTACGGAATTAACAGTGTGCTGCAGCATCCTGTTACCTTATTGGCCAACTGGGGTGGCAGTGCCATGAAGCCTACCCATTCAGTGCTAGCTGCTAACTTCTATTTACTATATCATGCTTGGGGGACAGAGGGAGTTGATTACTCCTACACAACTCCCCTAAACGGGCAAGCTCATTTACATCAAAGTCTTATAATTACCTTTCCTATTAAACCTACATCTAATATATAAAATTCTCCCGTCACAGTGTTAGTCACTGAACTCCTCCAAAACGGCTGAACGGATTTTTATGAAATTTTTTATGTATACTCGGTAGGTCTGAGAATAGATTTATATCAATTTTTTACACCCCTAAGTAATAAGGGTGGCCACCCCCAAACAATTTTTTTTTTATTGTTTAAACAAAATTTTTATTTTTTATTTTTTTATGATGTGGCATCAAAAAATACATACCCTCCTAAATTTTCACCCTTCTACCACCAACCCTTATTTTTTTATAGCGATATTAGTAATTTAATAAATTTTACCCTACGTCGATAAGTGATCAATTATCATCGATCATTTATCGATCTAGGTTACAATTTATTCCCACCAGGTGTCTCCCAGTGACACAGCAAAACAACGTTTGCCGGGTCAGCTAGTACTGTATAAAAATTTGAATTTCATTTTTAAAAATTTTTAATCTAATTCATTAAGAGGGCATAAATACAAATATAGTAAATTTAATGGTTTTTTTCTACTGAGCCCCCGACAGACCTGATGTAAACAGTAAAATGGAACTATCTATGTTTAGTGAACTTTATTGTGTTTGTGACCTGTGTGACTTCACTGTTTGTATTGGAATGTTGGCACTGTGACTGTCATTTGCTTTCCTTCAGTGGTTAAGATCACAATGGTACATGGTACGGGTTCCGGTGTGGATTGCCACGTTAACTTTGTTTGAAATTTTTGCGTAGTTACAACATAACAGTATTTGTCATTAAATTGAAACATTTGGACATTTTTTGTTTCTCCCCCTCCAGCAATTATTTGGCACCTATGATGTAGAGTCTAATGTAACCAGGAAAGGAGAAGAAGAAAACAAATTTGGGCGTGTGGGAAAATGTGCCAGTGTACAAGAACAGTAGGGAAAAGGTAGACTGTGTCCTTGGACTGAAAACACAATGAAAATGTTACAGAATACATACCTAGTTTTTATAAATAAAAGTAATGTTAAGCAGGATAATTAATACTGGAAGATACCTGGACCGAAATATTTCAGTGACCAGATAGAGTGAAGGGTTTGTGTGGACTATTTTGTATGTATGTAATAGGTGTGGTATTTGCATGGAAATAAAATTATGCCTCTGATTGAACCAAAAACACTTGATATTCCAACCTTCAAATTACTTAGTCAAAAAAAACCTTTTTTTATACAAATGTAATGGAAAAACACATTTTTTGTAGAAGTTCAAGAAAATAAATAGAATTTTGTTTCTTAAATGTCAAACTCTTGATTTTATATATATTGCACAAACAAAATCTGTGTTGAATGCAAAGAGGGAGAAGTCTTTGTTTAAATTAAGAGATGTGGCAATGTAACTTGCTGCCATCTAGGATATGATGTCCTTTCTCCCTTCAAGATCGGGTGCACAAGTCTGTGTAAACACACAGTGCAGCACTATTCACAATGGCACCTGAAAGAAAGTGTGCAATTTTGAGTATTTTGGAGAAATTAAAATTAGTTGAAAAGCTTGAGTCTGGCATTTCTGTGGTGAACCTGTACATGGAAAACAGAATTGTGAAACAAATTGTTTCTGACATAAGTTACAAAGTATCTTTGTAAATGTGCTGAGTTCTATGCAGAACATACTTTATTTCTATTGTGCAGACCACTGTATATTCTGTACCATATAAGAAGGCCTCTTTTTGACAGCTCGGCGAAAGTAGCGCCACTGTTTACATCTGACTACGTATCCTTCCGCCATCAGCTGGTACGTCACGTCGGGGCTGTATTTTTTATCAACACGCTGTCAGCTAATCCACTTCTCATTGTACTGTAATGCTAAACAAATTTTAATATATTTTAAGACTGACATCTGTCTAAAAATATAAGTAGGTTATAAAAGTAAAAATATAACTTTTTTTTTAATCTGTCTGAGATCGTGAATTTAGGTTAAAATTTGCGAGACGGTCTGTTGTATCTATTATTACACTNTTTTTTTTTAATCTGTCTGAGATCGTGAATTTAGGTTAAAATTTGCGAGACGGTCTGTTGTATCTATTATTACACTTTGGACGTTATAACTAATATATACGAGTTGGAAATATGTGAAAACTATTCACGCGTGTCTACGGAATCAAGGAGATGGGTTTCGAGAGAACAATATGGCGTATAATTTACGTAGATGAACGATTACCGGCTGAATATAAATGACTTGTACTCCAAATCGTTGTAGATGAAATATATGTTACTTTAAAAAGTATGCAGAACTCGTGGAAAAATATAACTATTGGCATATGTTTGTAAATCCGTTATAATAGCGCAGGAAAGAGGTTCATTTCTGGCTGGTGATAGCTCGCAGAATATCCGATAGATAGCGCGCAGCACGTCACAGCAAAGTTTTGAGTAACTCTCTTTATGGTCAAGAGATAGCGTATTTTTTAAAGTTGATAATTCTTATGTTACGGGCTGGAAATATATTTAAAATTCATGTCGTTTCGTCAAATTATTAGAAAAAATAATTTAACAATATTATGCAATATTTCTGTATGTTTTTGGCATTAATATCATGGACGTGTTGAAAGCAAGGTTTGAGATGGATGATACGACGTGAAAAAGCTTTCTGAAGTTAGCACAACTTCAGAAAACGTTTCCACGTCGTATCGTTCTATTGTACATTTCATTTTGATCACTTAAACATTACTACATTATCACGAAGTTTAGTTTTTAACTCTAACAACCATTGTATTGTGACCTCTTAAAATAAAATGTATTAATAAATCTGCGAACTCTTTCTTATCCGCGTATTTTCTGCTTTTCTGATGTGCATCGGCAGTGCACTCAGAATAGCCAACGTAATTTTAACTTTTGTTCGTTCGTGCATCAGCTGATACAGGATTTTGTAAATGGCGCTTTGTTTGCTTCGTAAACGTTAAGTTGCCACTCACTGGCTGTCAGAAAGTGGCCTTCTTATACCGTATGGACCATACTATATGTGCTTTGTCCTTTCCGCACGCGTCAACACCATAAAGGTGCATGGCTTGAAGGTGAGTAATTGCTGCAATTTACGCAGTTATCTCCAACATTTCAAATTAATATTTACTCTGGCATCAGGTGTTCTTGAGCTCTGATCTTGCATGCTGCCAGATGCAGTAATGGACTTGTCATTCAGCAGGATATTTTCTGTGTCCCTACTAGTGATGCAACGAATGTCGATTTTTCCACATTCGCGAATGCGAATGCGAATATCCACCTCCGACATTCGCGAATGCGAATGAGAATGTTGGTTTTTCAAATATGGCGCCAAAAGCGTGCGCCTACGAACTCGAATTTTACCGCGCGTTTATAACTGGCCGGCCATGTTAAAACCGAGAGTAGCCCATATGCCCCGACTCTGAACGAAGTAAACAAATCGTGATTGCTGGCTTACTGAATGAAGTTAGCTGCTAATAATGTTTTCGTAAAGATTTAGTTTGAGGTTACCTTGACGCGTACCGCTCATACCTACCAGTAGTGGCGACGCTATTCTTACCCACGCCGTAAACCGATGGCCTAACGACCAGAGGAATCCCCGAGCTCGAACCAACTGCACCTGTCATGTTGCCTGAGTCACGACGTGACGCTGCGAACGCAGGAAGTCCCGGGCATATTATCGCCCCTCGCCACAAGAAATTACTAATCGGGGAAAAACAGTGACCCCGCGATGGGGATAGGGTGGCGTTTGACGAGAGGGTAAGTCCCGAGTTATATGGAAAATAGAACAGAAACATATATACACAGGAGCCACAGAGGACCATTAAGTCAGTTATGCGACAGTTAAGAGAGTTACGCGAGAGTGAAGGACAGTTGAGGTCAGTTACGCGAGAGTTACGAGACGTTTACGACGGAGCAGCAGCGACAAGACAGTTACAACGAAGTTACGACGGAGTCGGGAGTTACGCCGGAGTCACGAGAGAGTCAGATACGAGGAACGACGAGCGACGAGGAGAGAACTGCACGTCCAGGGATCGAGCCCAGGACTTCGCGGGAGAGACACCGAGACAGCACGACAACACCAGCCACCAGCATCGAGGTAATTTCAGCAACCCGCCGAAACCTCCCCCCGACGCAAACATTCGCCGAGACGTGTGTAGGGCGCGGGATAGCTAGATTCCACCGTCCGAGGAGATACAAAAGGGGCTAGGTCTCATAGATGTACAGGTCACTGTAACTTTGGACAATAAAAGTTAAGCGTGAATAAACCGAACCCAGTTACGTCTTTGTGCCACCCCTCTTACAGCAGCCCAAGGTGCCGTTAGCCAACACCGTAACAAATTACTACGTACCCTGCTATCCACCATCCTGTATAGTACAGGTGGGAGCAGCGTCGAGTCAACATACTTAAGTTTTGTTTTTAACTTGTAAAGACTCTATTGTTGTAATTGTACAGTGATAAGTGATATTTCAAAATGAAGCGGTCGTGTGTTAGCGAAGTTTGGACTTATTTTACAATATGTGATGCTGAAAATGTGAAATGCAAAATATGTAATAAACAATACTCGCGCAAAGGAAGAACAACAAGTGCTATGAGAAATCACCTGGAAGCTTTGCATAAAAACGAGTATAATGCTTTAAAGAATAGGGAAAATGAAAAGCGAAATGCTTCTACAACAAGTGTTGTGGCCTCCACTTCGCGACAATGTACGAAAACCGACCTGAAACAAATGTCTTTGACTGATTGCGTCGAAAAAACAAAAAAGTGGGATAACAACAATGCCAAGTCTTTGGAAATTGATAATTTAATAAGCGAAATGATTGCTTTAGAGGACTTACCCTTTAGTTTTGTCGAAAGCGTTGGATTTGTCAGACTATTGAACCATCTTTGTCCGTCGTATAATATAAAAAGCCGACAACATTTTTCTTCGTTTATATGTGAAAATTTCTACGGCAAAGTCAAAGATAAAATTTTGGGATTAATTAAGTCATTTGAAAAATTGGCGTTTACAACTGATATTTGGTCTGATTCTTGTTCAGGAATATCTTTGCTGAGTCTTACATGTCATGGTATAACAAAAAACTTTGAGAGAAAAATGATTGTGTTAAACGCAGAGGTATTTAACGATGGCCGACATACTGGTGAAAATATAGCTATAAAACTTGAAACCATGTTGTCGCATTGGGAAATACCTAAAGAAAAAGTGCAATGCATTGTTAGAGATGGTGGCACAAACATGAAAAAAGGTATTTCCTTGTTATTAATTAGAGACATTGATTGTTCGTCACACCAAATTCAGCTGGTTGTCAAGGAGGGGCTTAAGGCACAAGATTCCGTTATAACAGTGATTGCAAAATGTAAAAAGATGGCAACACATTTTCATCACTCAAATGTAGCTCAAGATGAACTGGCTGCTCTACAAGAAAGACTCGATCAGCCAAAGTTGAAAATCATACAAGAGTGTGCTACAAGATGGAATAGCAGCTTGTATATGTTAGAGCGTATTTTGAAAAACAAAGATTCGTTATGTCTTTATGCTTCCCAGAATAACAAGATTTCACAACTAACTTCCGAAGAGTGGATTCTTGTGGAAAAAATAATAACTTTACTCAGACCTTTTGAAGAAATTACAAAAGAACTAAGTGCAGCCAATATTTCTGTATCCTCAGTAATTCCATTATTGTCCACTTTGGAAAAAATTATTGGTGAATTTGATGTGACCGACGAATGCGTTGGGAATACGATTTTAGTTCTTAAACGAGAACTATGTCGCAGATTTTCCCATTTGGAAAATGACGTATTGTTTGCTACCGCAACTTTTATTGACCCGAGATACAAATTAAAATTTTTCAAAAATTCTTCAACCAGAGATCAAGTTGTGAAAAATATTTTAGAGTCAATTGGAAACGATGAATCAAGCCTATCGTCTTGTTCAAATCCTAAGCGTGCCAGAATGACTACTCATCGGATTGAAACATCTGGTTCCAGTGCCAGTCTGACAGAGAAATCTATATCTTTAAGAGACACCATGAAATTGCTGATGGATTCCAGCGAAAGTGAAGAAGAAGAAAATGAATGTACGAACCCTATAGAAGTTTTGATAAAAAAAACCATCAATGAATATTTATTAGATAAACGTGTGGAAAATGATGTAGATCCACTTACATGGTGGGCGGTAAATAATAAGAAGTATGGTATTATTTCTCCCATAGCCAGGCAATATTTAGTAACACCACCCACTAGTGTGCCTAGCGAAAGGGTCTTTAGTGGGGCTGGTCTTCTTTACACACCCCACCGAAATAGGCTGCAAGGAGAAAAGGCATCAAAACTTCTATTTCTGAAGTTTAATATTCCTCTACTCTTATTTAATTACTAAGTGTTTCACTTAATTGTGCTTAGATATAAACAATTTTTCGTAGTTTTATTTTTCGATTTCAAGAAGGAATGTTTAATGGATATCTTAAAAATTACATAATTAGTGAGTTAGTATTAGTACCAAAGTTAAAATTAACAAAATGTTAAGAACATATTTGCTTTAATTGAAAAGAAGATTATTATATTGTTTGTTTTTCTTCACAATATATTTTTAACTTTATTCATAAGAAGTCGATTTGATTTACAATTAAACATGATTACTAGTTCATTAAAAGATCTCACATATTTGAATAAGATACCCTTTAGGTTGCATAAATGCATATTGTTAAGTGTTTTTACAAAAGATCTCATTTAAAGTTGATTTGTGTAATTAAAAAGGTTGGGTTATATCTTATTCCATTGTTTTGTGTTAAAGCAGTTCAATGGTATTTGATCATACAGTTGTGTTATAATATAGTTTAGAAGTTTTAAGAAATTACCTGCCTTAATTTAATTTTGCTTAGGCAAATAAGAATAAAAGAATATAGAGAGTGTGTTTATGTTATGTAATCTAGTGAATAACTNATTTAATTTTGCTTAGGCAAATAAGAATAAAAGAATATAGAGAGTGTGTTTATGTTATGTAATCTAGTGAATAACTGCAAGGCTGTTTCCCAAATATCATTAAAATACACTCTTATAGATAAAAAATATGTTAATAAACAAATATGTCTTAATCATAGCAGTTGCATTATTATTTAATAGACATTTTCATTTTTCATTGCCAAATACATTCGCAAAATATTGGCATCATTTTTGCGAATGCGAATGTTCAAAAACATGCGAATATATGCGAATGCGAATATTCGTTGCATCACTAGTCCCTACGGGATGCCACTCAGTTTTATAGAATGTCGTCTGCAACAGTGTTTAAACTCAACTGTGCACTTTTTTTCTGCCAATTTAATATATATTTAGTTACAATACAAACTTGTAATTATAAAAATATTAATACAGTAGAACCACGTTGATTCGAATCAATTGGGACCAGAGCCGGTCCAGGATAACAAAAATCCGGGTTCACCGGAGAATGTGGGATAAATCGATTTAAGACTACATACTTGCAGAAATTTCTTTTATGTTAAACAAAACACGTTTGAAACATATTTACAGCTTACGAATACATTATCACACGTAACGCATTAAAGTCTACTTCTTGGAAAAGTAACTACTAAAGCTTCACCTTCATATTTTTATTTTATTTTTATTTTTTGTTCCTCTAAATCAGTCCGGGTTGTCTGAAGATCCCAGTTAAAGGGGGGCCAACTTAAGGAGGTTCTACTGTAGTTGCCATTTCTTAGGGTTAGAGTTGTACAAATATTCAGTATATTGAATCAATAACAAAAAATCAGAGCTTTAATTTTCAATTTTGGTAAGAAAACCTGTTGCTGAATGACTGTTCGAGTAAAGGTGGTTCATGGTAAAGTGAGCGCTTATG
This sequence comes from Clitarchus hookeri, assembly GCA_002778355.1. NCBI lineage: Eukaryota > Metazoa > Arthropoda > Insecta > Phasmatodea > Phasmatidae > Clitarchus > Clitarchus hookeri. The sequence goes on along the minus strand of NQII01000325.1, from coordinate 780,274 downwards.
AAAGCCCTGCTAAATTTCTACTTTCAGCCCATTGGTTGTGTATCTTTCCACGTACTTATTAAAATAAACACTGCCATGTGACTTTTAGCTGGTGTTTGCATCATCTGGCTCGTATAGCCACCGCATACTCATTAAATAAACAACAAAATTAATAAATATTGTAATTAGCGAAAATGCACATGCATTCTTTAATTTGAGCAAATAATATTTCTTTGTGGATATTGATTAATGTTCACGGTTCATTTTCTGTTTATACTTAAATTAATACCTTTAACTATGGTCAACACTTCCAAGGACATAAGAAAANTTTAACTATGGTCAACACTTCCAAGGACATAAGAAAATATGTTTGATTCAGGTTGTTGACAGAATAGCAGAATATTTAAACATTCTTTTATGTTATAAAAACGCCAAGGCGTTTCGAACGTTAACCTTTAAAAAGTGTTACAGCTGAAACGTTCATCCATTAAAGAAAGGCACACTTTCAGATAATACAGTGCATTTACTCCTTCATACCGAAGACAATGTGCTTCAATCAATTGTTAAATTATCTAAGAATTATTTTTAACAACATTTACGAGTATAATTGTATTGTATAAATACCTCGGAAATCAATATTTCAATACAAGACTACACACAAGCAAATGGTGGGCGTTGATATTACATTAAGAGTAGCGAAAACAACTGTCGTGAAACTCAATGGCTGAACAGTAATATTTGTCACTCAGTGCAAGTTTCGTGAGAATTCGTCAGGTGGCACAGTTTTTGAAGCACAAAACACTGTTTGCTAAGGCCTACTGCTTTGTTTACTTAAAAAAAAAAAAAATTCTTATAAAATTTAAATGTGTACACTGATATTAATGCAACTCTGCTACAATATTATAAACAAAATACCTAGCTGATACTGTGCATTTCATGAAACTGCATCGACACATTTAATACAGAATCTAATTTTGCCTCAAATTACTTGGGTACCTTTAAGGATAGTCATGGAAATTCGTACCTACTGTTTTACATATTGGCTCATGCAAATTAAACTGCTTGAACAGATGTTATAATACTGTTTTAATGTATTCCAGCATCAAGGAATGTTTCACGTGCAGTATAAAACATTTTCATGCTGTTACAGTTTCAAAGCGACATCTTGCCGAGGTATTAACTCGATCGTAAGTTGGGAATTGCCAAAATACAAAATAATACACACACACACACACCTTTGTTTTAGCTTTCATAATTGCAACACATATCGCAAGTAAAAAAAACACTCTATTGTTTCTTCAATTTTATTCGAGGTTTAAAATTTATACAGACTAAAATTGCATGAAGCAGCACTTTTTCCAGGTCTTCATATTATATGAAATTAAGAATTTCTGAGACAATAAACTACGTGGAAGTACAGCATAAATCAATAACAAGCAATGTCACTTCACTTGGAACATGTATAGAAAAATTTTATTTATTACGTTAAAGAATACTTTTTTTCAGAAGATACAAACCAGCATTTTAAATCACGTTGGTCGTGGACCGGGAAAAAAAATACCAAAACAAAACATGAAACCAGCTAACTTGAATATTACATCAGTGAATGTGATGTGAATGAGTTAGAAACATATGTGTTCTGAATTTTATTCTTATTTGCGTTCAGCAAAAAAACTGAATTGCAAGTGACAACCGTTATTAACTTTACGATTAGTAAGACCTGAAAACATGGAACTGCTTGTCGTAGTTCGCTGCCACCTTATCTGTGGGTATAGCTGTCATTGTTTACGTTAAAATATACGCAGTTACGGGCAGTGATTTTTTTCATATGTTGATTTCAAGAGTGCTCACTTTATCCCGAACCACATATACTTAGGAAATGTTTAGTTGAACAACAATGAAAATTTGTGTGTATCAATTTGTCCATTATAATGCTACTAATATAACTTCGTAAAAGTTAACTGGAAGTGTTAACAGAGAAAGTTTTTATACTTCTAATATATCGTTGCTGCATTTATTTCTCCCTTATGTAATCTGTCACACATTTTTTGTATGTGCTTTTAGAAGTATTGCTGTACTTACTGTACGACCATTGATGGTAATATGGAAGCTAATATTTCATATTTTAAATTGAATTTAATTGATTGTATATGCCAGTATGGGTTTGACAATACAAAGTAAAAAGCATGATAAAATATTTGAATTTTCATTCAACTTTCTTTAGGGCTTAACTCTCATGAAATTATTTGTAGTTTTTGAAAACAAGTCACATTACCACAGCTCTACTTACGGATGCAACTTATCTGCTAAGTGAGGTAGATAAATCACAATTGTGGCAATCTTAGGGATGTTCTTAAAAGTAATTTTTTGCAACTATGGATGATCTTAGCGGTTATTATCATGAATTTTTCCTGTAAAAATAATATCAGATATTGGACTAGTAAGTTTTATTTAATATAATAAACAACTTCAAAACTGTACTGACTGAAGATGTTAAAAGTCGTTAATGTTTGTCAATCGGCATTTTGTTGTCTAGCCTCTGGTAACTATCAGTTATACACAGAGACCTAAAAAAAATAGCATTTGCAATAAAACTAAAAATAATGCGAATTTTAGTTTGTATAAAACGATTTTTCCCGTTTTACTTCAAATAAAGCTATTTTGAAAATTTACTCCAGCCTTTACTTGAAACTAAATCAATATTCACCCAATGAGTGTTACAAAATGATCTGTTTTGTTGCTTTGCTAACTAAATATAGGAAAAAAAAATGCACACCGACACGCAATGAATGTTTATACCACGTTTTGTGATTGAGGTTAGAAATACTCATCATACTGTTTATCAAACGTCCGTCGTCTGAAGGTACCAGGAATTATTACAAGGTCTTGACCATAGAATACACTCGGCTAGAGAATATTTGTCAGCAAATCTGAACATAAATTAGCGCACCAGTTAAGATGAAAATTTAGCAAACGCTATAACGCAAATTTTTACAACAAAAAAAAACTAAAAAATTGTGATTTTTGAGAATTTTGCAAATGAATGTTTTATGTCACATAGTTGCTGCTTACAACAAATTTTGTTTTTACATATTCGAATATGAATGCATGCAGAGTTGGCCAGTAGATTTCTTTGATTTATCACCATAAACGAAAACATATTTTACTTTCCATAACGTGTGTTTACGGCCATACATAACATGAGCGCAAGTGATGATGTGTCACTTTGAGTGAACATTCTAGTGCATGGCCCTGCGTAGTTTTTTTGCTCACTTGGAAACCCTGCCGTTGTAGTGTTCACGTCTACCAAGCACCACGTTATCTATGGAATTCTTGCCAATTAGCTTGGGGAGTTTGTTTACATTCGTAACATAGTCACATTTTATCCAACAATTATTTATTTTTTACAAAGCGGCACTGCGGTCAAAAATGTGTTTATTTGCGTTTCCTTATGTAGAATATATTTGTAAATTTAATTATCCTGTATTTTTATCTTGTATTCTTCCAGCTAACTGTATTTTTATCATACATATTCTCTGTAAATATGTGCTGTAAAAGAATACGCGTTTTGAACAAACAAAAGATTTGTAAGCGGGCCTAAGGAAAAAATCTGTCTTTGAAAGTTATAGTTCAAAAACATAAAGGTAGATTTCTCTAAATTTTTTTTACTGTTCATACAAGGTACTTTTAATGATTTTATAATTGGTATAAATTGATTACATTAGTCTCTTCATGAAACAATATGCCCTTGCCTGTGCATTGTAATCGTTGTTCAAGGTGTCAGACAGATTACAAAATCTTAAGTAAGAAAATGCTAAATGGTTTTCACGTGTTGTCTGTTAATAAAGGTAACTAGTGGTTTTGTCTCGAAAACGTGGCTGTATATTACTGAGAGTTAGATATTTTTTACAAGGAAATAACAATTGTTAAATGACATTTCTCAAATTATGTATGCGTTTATAAAGAGCGCATGACAAATTGGAGCAATTCTCATTCAGAAACCTGAATTTTTGTAGCAAGAAAATAACAGCTATTTTTGAAAAATAATATGACCTACTTTTTCAGGTCCCTAGTTATGCCCTTTGTAATTAAACATTTGTAAATGATATGCAAAGTTTTGTGTGAATTCAGTTTACAAAGCCCCCAGAGGTTTCTTGGAGCCTGTGGTAAAAAACAATGTTCATCCCCTTTCCTGCTTGGTTAATTCAACAATTTTCCATTAAAATGAAATAAAAATTTCAAAACATCTGTGTCTCTTAGCAAATAATGAAATTGGCAAATTACAAGAAAATAGTCACAAATATATTGACAGTATTGTGGTGGTGTCACGTATACTGGCTGCGAGATTACATATTAATTCTCATTTGAGGATTAGAAAATAGTCAACCAATGATTGTTATTATTTCTCAGGAATAAAGCATTAAAGAACCATAACACTATTTAGGATATCAAGTGTGTATGATATGCGCCAGAATTTGGTCGGTTAAAGTTAAGTTCCAGTAACAACTATGTTTATTTCGCCAATAGCATGCGACATAATATCTCGTGAATCACCATCATCAGCCTTAGCGCATGAATAAATGAAAAATCAAACCATAAATACAATTGTTTAATAAAAAAGGGAAGCTGAAATGAAAATGCAGATCAAATTCAGATGTTGATTCAGCACGTACAAAACTCCAATCTTTAATCATGGACTAAATGATTTGGCGAGTGTTGAGAAATTGTATCTTATGTGTCCTCACTGCATGTTCAGTGGACATAACGGTAACTAAATAAAGATACTTCAAACTTGAAAAATATTGTTTTATAATGTAATATTTTTTTAATCGCTTCAAGGTGGGAAAAAGAGTATAAATATCAATTGAACATGAACTAAAGAAATCAGTTGAAACAGAACCAAAATTATATTCACAGTCCCGGCAACCAACACTACTCCTGTCAAATTGCTACTATGTACAGTAATAATTTAAAACAAAAATGTATTCACTATAAAAACAGCACACATCATGCAAACAAAATGTTGTTGTTGTAAACAAACAAGGCCACCATAGAAAAGGTAGGGGGATATAGAAATGCCACTCTCACAATAACAAATGAAGCCAAGTACACAAGCGACTCTTAGTGGACGGGCTGCAAACTACGAAAAGTTTAGATATTGTATAAACTTTAGTGGAAGATTTTGAGTTGGCAAGGTAAATTGTTTGAGATGGCTGGATCCAGCATTCTTAGTGTTAGACGAAATAATTGAATAGCCTATCATTTTCATTGACTATTCTTTATCCAAAGGTAAAATGCTTACAGTTGCATATTCTTTATAGCCATATATTTTAATTTTGGTCATAGGAGATCAGACTTCTGTGACAAATACTTTCATGGTCTTCACAAGTCGGTATACAATAGTTCTCATTTTACAAAACTTTGTTAAATGTTGTGCATGCAATAAAATTATATATAAATTACATATAGTATGGAATACCAGCTCTCACTAAAAAACTAAATGATCACACTTGAGTACGTGCTTGGCAGCCATTACTGTACATTTGTGCTGTTGCCATGGACAAAAACTCACAATAGTGCTGCAATCTGTTGAACCGGCCCTGAACTACTTCAAGAGAAAAGTAACAGATATTCCTATATTAGGGGCTGCCACATGAGTCCGTCAGCCATGACCTGAAGGAAACTGCCATCAATATTGCCTAATCCTGGTGTGTGCACTGTGCATGCAATTTTCCATGCTATTGACACTATGGTCATTTTAGTAGACTACTCGATGGTTTGACCCATGGAAAAAGGCATTCATGCAAACTGTTATGTGATTAGTGGAAACCAGTTGTTTCAATTTGGTAATAAATCTGTGGCATAAAAAAATACTTTAAGCACTTTGAGGTTATAAAGCCTTATTAATGTAGTTCTTTATTTAGGAAGACATATTTTTATTTTCTGAGATAAGAAACGGCAGCTTCTGAACTGTAGCAGCATTTTGTATTTTGAGTGAAAATCAATTCTATGCAAAGTTTTTGTTGTGTTCTCGGGATAAGTTAAAATCATCATCCAACTTTAAAACAAAATTTAAGAAAAGAATAAGTTTAAAATGTAACATAAAATTTTATCTCAACCAAAAGACACAAATCTCAAGTAAGCCAAATTTTTTAAAAGTTTCAGAGTTCTTCATACATAACTTACTTTTGGTAGAAAAAACTGTGAACCAATTTTCAAGAACTGGAGCCGAACCAAGACCCGGTAAAAAAGTAAAACAAATGCTGCATAAAATCATATCAAAAGATGTGCATTCAGGCAAATACAGATATGGGTAAATAAACACTTTAAACAGTTTAAATATTTGTTTCCCTGTAATTATAATGCTGAAGTCGCACTAATCATAAAACATGTTCTCAAATATTTGTAAAAATGCCTCGACTCTTTTTGTAGATCACTACTAGTCAGATTATGAGGATAGGAGACAGAAAACTGACGTGCAGTTTTGTTTTTGTTTGCATGTGATGGAAACTGCCTCGAAACGACATAATTTTGATATATATTTTGTGGAATTATTTGAAAAATAATTCAACAATTCCCTGTGATATTTTTGTAGGCTTTTGGAATTAATATAAAGTATGTACGGATGGCAGAGTGAGTGGGGATAAGACTTAAATAGAACTCCCAATTTTTGAAGTTGCGTTTCATTTGAATATAGACAGTTTTAATTGGTACCTAATTGTGAACATCTATACATTACTATTTTAGCACAAAGTTTAGTTTGTAACACTAACAACAGCGGTTTTGTGAATACGTAAAATAAAATGTATTAATTAATTTAGGAACTCATTCTTATCCTCGTATTTTCTGCTTGTCTAAGGTGCATCTGCAGTGCAGTCAGAATAGCCAACATAATATTCATTTTCTTTTGTTCATACATCAGCTGATGCAGGATTTTGTAAGTGGCACGTTGTTTGTTTCGTATACATCAAGTTGCCAGTCACTGACTGTGTGTATATACATTATATGTATTTATACATATACACATGCAGTATACAAGCAGTCCTCGACTTTCATACATTTGAGATCCTTACAATTTGCTCTTTCATACGTGGTATATTATCACCTCTAAATCAACTTTCATACGACCGGTTTGGTCTTTCATACATCTAGCAAGCTACCAACATATTGATATAGCACTGTTAGTTGCCATGCAACACTGCCTACCCGTGTTTTCTAGCCTTCGCAGATCATATGTTATGAATGTTTAGATATGGCTGTTATATTGGCACAATACGAGTGCTTCTGTTAAAATAATATACGAATTGCTGAAAAACTTTTCATCGTTTTTAAAGCATACAAAATAAAATGTTATATTTGCACAACAATGCTAGAGAAAGTAGAAAGCATATTTAATTACCTTATTTATTCACGTAGTACAGTACTTACAATCAGATACGTATATGGGTGTTGAAAATTAACATTTCAGGCAAGAAAGTATTGCACATGTATATTTATTCGTGATTTTCAATTAAATACTTGTTAAATATTATCAATTAAATCTATTATTTTTCTACAAAAATTAATTTTTTTAAATTTCTTGTCACTTTGGAAAGGAACCCCCTCTTATTACATGTGTATATATGATTCAAATTTCATACATTCAACTTTCACACACATTTTCAGGAACACATTATGTATGAAAGTAGAGGACTGTCTGTATGTATTTATGTGTGTATATACATACATAAAAACAATAAAATTCAACTAAGTACAAACTTACTTCTTCCTTCCACTGTAACATCCAGTTAGGCCTAACACTGTTACCACACAATTATAGAAATAGTTCCAAAGAACTCAATGCTTTCATGTGGGCATTCTTTGTAACGTTGTTACTGCTGGCATCTTGTTAATAAGAACAAAGAAACGAGGTAGCCAATAGCAGGCGGCGTTGAAATGGCAAGTCATTCACAACGAGGGATTAAATTAGTGTCTTTGATCAGCGAAAGTATGATGCAGGTCTATACGTTTAAAAAGCATTTGGAAATAAATAAATATTTAAAATATTACAGATACCTTAATTTTATTCAACAGTGTTTCTCTCACAAATATTTGTTTTGTAGAATTTGACTTGCTTTTAAGAAAACATGTTTTGTTGCAATGGAAATGTTTATAATTTGTGCACCTTTCTGTTTTAGTTTGTGTTTATAATTCTATCCTATCAACAGAATATTTGCAAATTACCAATTTCTAACATAACTAAAATAGTACAATCGTCATTTTGTGTTTGTTACAAATGTGTATATATTAAAATCAACACTTGTAAGACATGAAGCAAACAAGTAAGAAATAAAAGTTTTCCAGAAATTTTTTTCTTAACTTTTCCTGAAAATCAAGGATTGTTTCCAATTCCCTGACATTTTCCTGTTTTCTATACCGGTAGCAACCCAGTGAACTTCTACTTATGGGGTCACTGGAAGGCAAAGGTGTATGCAACTGAAGTGGAGACAATATGTAGGATTTCTGACAAAGTATTTAAGATGCATGATATACGGTATGCTGTATGTTGCAGCATGTGTACCAGTCATATGAGGCATCGCATTTGGATCTTTGTTTTACCATTCTGTCTATGGCATGACTTCCACATAGATGTATAGAGTGAGCACTACTTAGAGAATAAAAAGCTTCAGTGGTTTTGTTAAATAGTTTTTTACACTAGCATGCTCTCCTGCCATGTTTGCAGTATTATTATAACCTCGACCACTGCAGTTTTCCATTGGAATAATCTTTTCTGCCAGGACATTTATCTCGCTTCACCTGGTCCCACAAGAGGATTTAGGTACGTGATTGGGGATGGGGGAGGAGGAACGGTCTTGCCTCGCCTAAATTCATATTAATTGGGTACATAATTTAACAGGTGTACGGTGCCGCCACATAGACTAGTTATACAGCAGTCTTGAAACTGTATAAACTTTAATTAAAATAATGAAGTCAGGATGTTAATAAATTGCCATTATTTGAGCGTACGCTCGAAGCTGGGGGGAAGGGTTTATCAGGGATCAAAATCGGGGTTGCTAGGAAAAAGACAAAGTTTTAATCTTCAGACTTGTTGTTGAGTCACTGTATTAATTTTTTTCAACTGTTAAGGTGATGGAGTGATAGTTTCCCTTCTTAAATTAAATGCTACACTACCACCACATGCAACTGCTACCTTCAGAGAAAATAACATTCATACTTCAGAGGCATATTAATCATGGCTGGCATCCAAGCAGGTTATGTAGACTCTTTTTCCACCATACTCGGAAAACACTAACACTATTGTGTATTAATTATGTACCTGAACTTATTGTCACATCTCCTGATAAAAAGCAAATAATATCCACTCACGAGACAGTCTAGTAAACTATTTAATTATTGTAACGTCACAAAATGTACATACATATATGACACCAATGCAAAAATATTTCAGAACCAATAACAAAATATTTTACATTAGTGTTGTACATTTTATATAAAGTTGAATAAGAAAATAGAATACAAACATATTAATGTACTGTGTGGCACTGTGTAACGTTTGGCCGCTAGTTACAAAGCCGATGTTACGTTGCCACGGCTTGCTCAAAGGTGGAACACAAGACTCGGTACAATTGACGCCGATTGATTAAGAAATAATTTCCATGTTCCAGATTAGTTGTTATATACTTTATTTGACATTTAAGTTTCACAGTTCACATACAAAGTTCCAGTATGCAGAGTACGAACCTTCACAATTAACCATTCAAGTACAGAAAACAGCGCCACAGTCGTTTACTTATTATTCCTGCCTCAAAACTGTACCAAAGAAATTTAAATACTGCTACCTCCCACACCGGCGGAGAATTAACATAACAAAGTTTAGTTGCCGATGTGGCGGTTATAGTCTCGGCCGACGTGACTTAAACGAGCATTCTTGACGGAACTGAAGGGCGACTGCCCTCGCCGCCGACTGACTTGAAGTGACTTCTTCCGACGACTGAAGAAACTGCTCCAAGGGCGCCAGACAAACGCGTCTTTTGTCATGCCTCTCACCCCCCTCTTCTGAGATAAGGGCCTGGCCACGCACGCTCTCAACACGTTATCGACGCAGCCTGAAAGTTTCTAAATTATGCTGACGCTTCACAAAAACTGAAAACAACTATGTTTGAAACGAAACGACAAACGTCTGCCCGATAAAAGTAAAACGGCACCCGTATGCCAGATAAACAAACTATCACGGGAAACGAGCCACCACGGCTTTAAACTTACACCCGATAAAAATATTACGAAGCTTTCCAAAGCTTAAGAAAAACTAAAGAAATTTCAAACACGTGTCCCAAAACTTAAGAATATTGCGTCATTACAACTGTAACAGGACCTTTTTTCAGAGTTCTGTTTGCTCACTAGGCAGTTCTAAATAAAAAAATGCAGAGAACGCTTCAATAAGATACTTTGCCATATCTTCAAGATCATTTTTCTTCTCTTTATGGATGGTGATAATTCCATTGTTCACAGGAGGGAAATCAATTTGGTGAGAGGTCTTCTTCATAATTGTGAAATAGTCAAAATGTTGCAATGTGTTTTGAGATATTGCTCTGACCACTAGAGGATCCTTTTTTGCTATCTTAAACCAATTCACTTGTGTTACCTTCAGTTGTTTACGTCTCACTATCATGCTTTCAATCGGCTGGAAGTATTTGAAGTCTCTGGTGTCCATTTTAGCAATAGAAAACTGTGGATGCAAAGGAGTTGGTGATTACATTCTTCCACTGTGAAGGGTGGTACATACCTGCCTACCTTTCCGATTTTTCCGGAAGTCTTCTGGAAAAAGCTGCCATATAGTGTTTTCCGAAAATACGTACATTCTTCCAATTTTTCTTTAGTTGATTCTGTAAAAAATTATTTTTGCTATTATTTTACGTTAAAACACGGAAATCGTAGTGTTGTGATGATATAGCTCGATACTGATTTTGCCTGCATCCAATAGATCACGTTACCAGAGGGCGACTATCGATTTTCGCATATCTATTGTCTGTTAGTTGCATTTTTTCATCTGTGGAGTTTTTGATAGCTACCGGATTAGTTTGTGAATACGATAGGTGTGGCCATTGAGTTTACTGTGAACTGTTTCAATTTGAAGTCTAGTTGAAACATTTGTTAAAGGATTTTAATACTGTGTGTGATTAAAGCTGTATGTAACTACATATGGACTGTGATTACAATGTGGTATGTGCTGTCTCTTGCCTGCCATGATTTTGTGGTGTCTTGATAAGTTACTTATTGTTGACTCTGCAAAGTTTAAAACTAAAGATGAGTAGAAAAAAGCAGTATTATTAGTACCAGACATTCTGGGAGTCATACATTGTAGAGTTTCCATGTATTATAAAATCAGACAAGGGCGATAGGGTTGGGTTTTGTAGTATGTGCCGATACGACATAAACATTGCACATGGTGGGAAAACAGATATAAGTGTACACGTTAAAAGCGCAAAGCATGTCACCAACATAAAGTGCAGAAGAAAATCAGAAGATTTCAAGTTCTTTGCAAAACCTGGAAATGCTGATTCGGACGTTACACGAGCAGAGTGCTTGTTTACTTCTTTTTTGGTAGAGCACAACATTCCCCTAACTGCCGCAGATCATGCAGGTTTGCTGCTACTAAAAAAAATGTTCCCGGACTCTGCAATTGCAAAGAAGTATGGATGTGGTACAAAAACCTCACCAATTGTAATGGAAATGGCTTCTGATGCAAAATATAGAGTAGTACAATGTTTGCAGAATTCACCGTTTTCTGTTTCAACTGATGGAGGCAATGACACCAATTCAAAGTTGTATCCCATTGTAGTGACGTTTTACGATGATACACAGGAGAATATGAAGTCTGTTCTTTCTACCCCTGCCTTGGAAGGAGATTCTACTGGATGGAATATAAGTAATTTAGTGCTTGCACAGCTTGAATGCAATAACATTTCTGTTTAACACTGCGTTGCTTTTTTATGCAGATAATGCAGCTATAATGGTTGGCCTTAAAAATGGTGTTGCAGCAGTGTTGAAAGAGAAACACTCTGGGCTTATTGTGATAGATTGCATTTGTCACCTGATAAATTTATCTGCAGAAAAGGCTGTATCTGCTTTGCCAGTTAAAGTTGACATTCTTGTGGACATTTTTTATTATTTGGAAAAAAGCTCAAAGAGAAAAGAAAGATAAAAAAAATTTTAATGGCTCCATGATACAGAAGGGAAGAAAATACTCATGCAAGTCTGGTCAAGGTGGCTTTCTCTTGGAAGAAGTTTGTTGAGGGTTTTTGAACAGTGGGAACCATTACTTAGTTTCTTTAAGGGAGAGGTTGCAAATGAGAAACCTTTATCTTCAAGTTTCACCTCTTATGAAATTCCCAAACTAAAATCATCATCCTGTTCAACCTCTGATGGTATGTGTCAGAAAAACATAAATGAGAAAAGGAATAATTCGGGTTCTGCTACTGATTCCAGCAAAAAGAGAATTGCTTTGACATCAGCAAACAGTAATGCTCCTATTCTGAAGAATACAAATCCTTTTGTAAATCGGGAAGAAAAACTATTTATGTTCCTTTCTTCTGACCTAAATAAAGCATTTTGTGCATTTCTTCTACATGTCCTCCCAACGTTTGAAAAACTGAATGTAATTCTTCAGTCAGCATCTCCACACATTCATATTTTGTGATAACAAAAGCTGTGAAAAAGTGCTCATTATTTGAAGTGAATGATCACTCAATTCAGAATCAGAAAGACGACACCGAATTAGTAATAGGAAGTAAAGCATCAAGCATTGTGAAAACACTTGAAGAAAAGGAAAAAGTAGTTTTCTTTGCATCTGTCAGGACTTATTTTGTTACGGCATGTGACTAAATTGTTCACAAATTCCCCATAAAAATGAAATCTTGAAAAATGCATCTGTGGCAAGAGTGAATAATCTCGGCAATGCCAACTTTTCTTCTGTTCGCTACTTTGTGGAATTTGTTTACTTTTATTTTGCCTTCACAATAATGTGAAACAAGGGATGCAGCTATGGATGAAATTGAAAAACTATTTTCAACTCTTCAGATAGACTACGTTTCAGCCCTTAGTGGTGTAGGAGATAGTGATGATGTTAAGTGGACCAAGTTATCCAGGATTCATGGTGTTGATGGCATTTTAAAATACAATAGAATATCTAGAATAACGTTGTCCATCCTGTACATTCCACACAGCAATGCAGAATGCGAGCGTGTTTTCAGTTTGGTGAAAAAAAACAGGACCCAGTTCAGATCCTCCATGTCTAATGACACACTAGAATCAATTTCGGTTTTGAAATGCAGGAAATCAGGCTTATGTTATGAATAAAATTTTAGTGCAGAATTCCTGAAAAAGTCAAGAAAGCCACAGTTGCTTCTTTAAAACCAGTGTTCCATTTCAACATAAACAGCAGAATACAACAACATAGCAAAAATAGATAATAGTTGTATGACTCCATAGTGCTTTAACTTAAGTAGGAACATAGTTTTAGTTCATTATTCTAGTTCAGATTTAACCAATTAAGCTAACAGCGCAATGCAAACGTCTTAGAGAAAGCTACGGGCGCTAGTTACATCTTTAAAATTGCTGTGCTCTGATGCGTCGTCTCACATTCCACTGAAAGTGGAAGCTAATAAACATATTATGGTTTTTAGTAATGTTATTAGTGTAGTTAAGTGTAATGGGCCTTTTTCATGTTAAGCGGTAGTATGTATGGTAAACTTGCATTGGTTAGTGTACTTTCTATTTAAAAATTTAATGATTTTATTGTGTTTACAAAATCTTCCTAATTATGATTTCCTGAAAGTTGGCAGGTATCATACCTAAGATAATCTCTTTGTCTTTTCAATCAAAGCAAAGTCCNGACAGGTATCATACCTAAGATAATCTCTTTGTCTTTTCAATCAAAGCAAAGTCCCTGTCGCAGGGAAGAAAACTATGGCTTATGCACAGAAATTTTCAGTGTACTTCGCTAAACAAGCTACTTGCTACAAAATAGTCGGAAAGTGCAANTTATGGCTTATGCACAGAAATTTTCAGTGTACTTCGCTAAACAAGCTACTTGCTACAAAATAGTCGGAAAGTGCAAGGATCCTTCAGTTATTTTTCTTGCCTTATGCATCGATCAGACCATACGATCAGTTTTTTCCTTTCACAATTTTTAGGTACATTCTCATTCCACAGATAAAATGTCACATTTCCTTTCCTGAGATCATTAATAACAAAATCATAACATGACAACTGGTGCTGATAAAAATGGAAGTGTTTTACAGTGTCAGGCAAAACAAGTCCACACAGAGCACCACAACATTTGGATTCATCTTTGCTGTTTCCTCATCCTCCTGCAGGGTTTTGTATGCCTTTTTGACTTTGGCATGATGCAATGCACTGTCAAGTTCTATTTTACACGTGTCTGCTTCATTTTCCACATTTTTAAAACAAGGTCACACTGTCTACACACGTCACTTCTTGGTGTTCCAATTCGTATGTTCATGTCATGGAAAATGTTCGGCTTACGGGGATATTAGGGTATTTTTCTATGAATGCCCAATGCATTTTTGCAAGAGATAAATCCGGTAATGTATATTCCTTCTATGATTTATTTTGACTATAGTGGTATAGTGACAGGGCTGTCTGGGTAAATTGTTATTATGTTCCCTCGTCACATTGCCAACATCACTGTGAATAGCATGGGGTCGATTTTGATGTTTCACCACTTGTCTGTTGGCTTTTATGCAAAATTGAAAATGTATTCAACAAGGTTTTTTTTTACATACAGTGTGTCATTCAAGTTGTTTGAGATGTTGCTTGTCGTCCTGATGTGTCCGTTATCTTTCATGCGTCGAGCTGGTTCATTTAGTTGTACACATTTCATCAACAATGTTTGTTTATCATTCGAGCCACATTTATAGAAGTCCATGAAAAGACAGTTTTCATTCATTTTCAAAAAAAAAAANATGTTTGTTTATCATTCGAGCCACATTTATAGAAGTCCATGAAAAGACAGTTTTCATTCATTTTCAAAAAAAAAAAATTTTTTTCAACCCTACTGGAAGTCTAGAACTGGTTTTTTCCCTAGCTTCAACTGTTTTTCCTTTNCAAAAAAAAAAATTTTTTTCAACCCTACTGGAAGTCTAGAACTGGTTTTTTCCCTAGCTTCAACTGTTTTTCCTTTTCTGTTGGTGTGTTGCTTTCCCTTGACATCATTCCACTCCAATATATTTGCTTTTTGCCATTTTGTTTTATTCATGCGCATCACATCACTAGGCGGAACCTGTACATTCATACCCATACTGTTCTCTGCCACACTCTTGCTCATTCTACTGGATGCAGATATTCGCACACTCGTGATTAAACAAAAACAACATATTGCTAACATAATACTGTGCCTTTAATTTTTTAACATAGCAAACATGCTGGACACACAGATAGCAGCTCTCGGCACATGCTACACCTGCACGTAGACCTTTGTTCCAGACACAACACAAGCGGCGCTCGAGGAACAGGCACTGGTAAGTGCTGCTATCTCACGGAAAATATCTCAACTACCTTATGGTGGTGCAAGTGGACAGTACGAAGACCTACATTCCACCAAAATCGCAACATGTGTTGAATTGTAAATGAGGCCCTTGTTCGGCCGCACATCTTAATTCTAGATCCACCCTCTAATAAATCCACTTTTATTTTGAACTTAAACTTTACGTTTGAAGGCAAACTGGGCATCAAATCATTATCCAGCGCTTAAAATTTAAAAGTTGATTGAAAAGAAACTAATTCAGATGTCACACAATTTTATTAAATTATGTACGAGATTACAGTTATTAAAACTTGCAACGTGGATTTTCAGCAAAATGAACAACTCAAGCTTCTACTTCAAATGAGAAGATAAATTCACAGTAATTACACATGAAGGAACCTTTTTTAAACATTCAATAGTTAAAAAAATGTTTAAAAGCTCTAAATAAAATCTGCACTTAACAAGTCATAATAGAGCTGCTGCCTTACCAGATTCTTGTTGCGATGAAAAGACAAAAGTTANTAAAATCTGCACTTAACAAGTCATAATAGAGCTGCTGCCTTACCAGATTCTTGTTGCGATGAAAAGACAAAAGTTATAAGACCTTGAGCACATAGGTTCGAGAGTATTTACAATCATCGCAGCCTTGCATGTTGAACTATGAGCGTGCTGTGGTCAGTGTGCATTGCCCTATGGCAGTCATCACGTTCCCAGATGTCTTACGTAAAGCATACCCGAAAACATGTTTGTTTTCGCATTACACGTGCCATTATTTCTGTGGTCTGACTTCATATTGCATCAGTTTGGATTGTCTTCAGTCAGTTTCAACCGGAATGAGGCTGCAGTTTTGGTCATCAGCACGACCAGTATGTTATTTCCACTGATGCTGTCCACCGCTGCAGGCCCAAGTGTTGAAAATGAAAGGGTCTAAAGCAGTGGTTCCCAACCTGGGGGCGATCGCCCCCCGGTGGGCGATTTGGGTTCTAAGGGGGGCGATATNTAAAATCTGCACTTAACAAGTCATAATAGAGCTGCTGCCTTACCAGATTCTTGTTGCGATGAAAAGACAAAAGTTAAAGACCTTGAGCACATCAGTTCCAGAGTATTTACAATCATCGCAGCCTTGCACGTTGAACTATGAGCGTGCTGTGGTCAGTGTGCATTACCTTATGGCAGTCATACGTTCCCAGATGTCTTACGTAAAGCATACCCGAAAACATGTTTGTTTTCGCATTACACATGCCATTATTTCTGTGGTCTGACTTCATATTGGATTGTCTTCAGACGGTTTCAACTGGAATGAGGCTGCAGTTTTGGTCATCAGCACGACCAGTATATTATTTCCACCGCTGCAGGCCCAAGTGTTGAAAATGAAAGNTTTCCACCGCTGCAGGCCCAAGTGTTGAAAATGAAAGGGTCTAAAGCATGCACGAATTCACAACTAACATTTACTTAGATATTATATGCACATAATAAGTTTCACTTGTAATATTGGATGTATCGGCTCAACCCTACTTGGTACAGATTAGAATGAAAGTGAAACTAAATGCTAAAACGTGTAGTGGACATCCATAAATACATTAGTGTTGTTTAGTTCCAATGTTCAGGTGGTTACAAGTTGCTGACACTCTTTGAGGAGAATGTGAAAAAAGAAAAGCAAAATGGAATAATGGAATATTATATGGTTTAGGTGCTAGCTCAGGATAGTCGAGCACCTTTCCTTCCTGCTTCAAGGTCATGGTATGTTCGTGCAGTGTGGCCACCTGCAAGACCCGCATCATCACACTCTTACTAGGCCAGGCAATATTCTGCAACTGTGGCACTCGCACGCAAAAAAGTTCTGGACATAACTGGATGCTTTTTGGCATGCTAAATAGGGAAATAATTGAATATTTTGTGTGTGTGCCTCTTGTACCATTGGTGAAAGAAAATTCAGTCCAGTAGTATATTCCTGTGCCTATTTCTGCTGATAGCATAATAAGGGAAATGCACCATTTTTTGTTGGCCATAAGAGAGTAGTATACAGAGTAACTGCATTATGTGCAAAAATAACAGCTGTACATAAACCATTATTACGTACTGTAGACATGAACATGAAGTTGCGGGTATTAGTAATACTCATCACATTATCATTTGTGTATTTTTTGAGTAAATACAATAGACTATAATTTTCTGAGCAGTGAAATGTAATCATTGTGTTTGAAAAGTAAAGAACATGGCAGTGTTTATGATTGCACATGATGGAAAGATACAGATTGACTGAAAATATAATCATGCAGGGTTTTCAAAAGTGTTTACATTATTGTGAATGGTCTGTGTTATTGATGATTAACTTCATATTTATGTGTCTGATGTGGTTTTTTCTAGAAATATGAACAAGAGCGCAAAAAGCACGAGGAAGAACTGAAGCGTCGTGAAGAGGAGCGTAAGAAGCGCCATGCTGAGCGTGACAAGCGCCTGGAGGAGCAGACGGCTGATAAAAAAGAAGGGAATCAGTGAGTTACTGCCTTAGCTTGTTCTTGTAGAAAACTTGGTTGTTAACGTGTAGTTAACCATTTGGATCAGTAATTACACATACCTTGTACAACTTAGTTGTAGATGTGGACACCAGTCTTTCACACGCACAAAATATTACAATTTATAATTATATTTGTTTTATTTACTAGAAATTTCAAAGTAATCAAACAATGCTTCATGAAATTGTGAAATATGTAAATATGTAAGATTTGTGTGTACTGTACCAAAAATACATTTGTTCCAGTCTCTTGCTATAGTTTATTTAGAAAGTAAATAGGTCAGTTCCATAATTTTTACTATCGGTTCAGTACAGATTTTAAAAATTGGTTCTCTATTCTCAATTATTTTTCCTGTTGTTAACGATTACTAGTATAAATGTCGGATAACATTACAACAGCTTCAGGTATTAATTTTTATATTCTGGTTTCAAAAAGAAGTACAATGCAAAATGCAAAACAAATGTAAATTACTTTTGTTAACACCTAAGAAAGAAACTGGANGTTTCAAAAAGAAGTACAATGCAAAATGCAAAACAAATGTAAATTACTTTTGTTAACACCTAAGAAAGAAACTGGAACAATTATTTGCACAAGCTTACTAACTAGTAGGATGTGATTTATCCAGTAATACAAATCGCAATGGTTTTCTACTTCAAAATAAAATATACTGTGACGCATGACACATAGCTGGCAATATCTTTTTTTGTTTCTCCGACTTAACTCAGCTCGTGGGACGTCACAGTAACTGTCCGAGGTAGCTGCACCCAGAAAACGACTGATACACTGATGTTGCCAGTTGTACTGAATACGCACGTCAGTCATGCGCCCCTACCTAGCCAGCCTGCTCCTAAGCGAGTGTCAGATATCACCCGCAATCACAGAACTACTCCACTTCCATCCCTCGCCAAGAGCGCAATAAGAGATGACACCACCCTCAAAGGGAGAAGCCAGCCAGACGAAGAAAGTCGAAGGGAGTCTGTCTACCTCTGCCTTGATAACTCAGCAGCTCGCCCTACCACTGCAATGCTAGGGCTCTCTGCCTGACATCTATTCGAGATCTACTACCAGCGAAGCTTGCTTCAACCCCCCCAATACACACATTCCACTTGGGAGTGCTTACCTCGTCCCTTCAGGACTACACTAGACAACAGTAGGGTTAGAGTCTTCTCATNACACATTCCACTTGGGAGTGCTTACCTCGTCCCTTCAGGACTACACTAGACAACAGTAGGGTTAGAGTCTTCTCATGACTTCTTTATTAGTTGCTCTAGACTTGCTCTTTGTCTAACAGGTCCCCTTCATCTGTTTAACATAACTACTGCCGGTTGCTTGGTGACCACAAACGCCTAGGAGTTAGTGCGGGTCACCATGTTTATTCTACTCAGAATAAATTCCTTCAAGACTATGCACTGCGTTCTGATTCTAAGGGTGATTTGTACATCTATGTTGCCTTGTAAACGCCATCCCCCAAGGGAGAGGCAGGTGACCGCATCTTGCCAATCAGTTTCCGACAATACAGTAGGACTGTGGGTTCCCTTAACTGTGCAGCACGTATGTCACTAAAACACCACACAATTTGCCAGCCACCCATACTGTAGGCCCCTACTAGGTACACTCCACGAGGAAGCCACTGGACCACCAAAGTCAGCTAACCCACTTCATCCACCGCGTAAGATTCGCTGGTTGGAGTGTCAGGCCTGACGAGGTGTGACCCAGTAGCATCTGAGCAGCTCACAGCGAACCATCAGCGCCACCCCAAGTCAGCTAACTTGCTCCATCCACCGCATTAAATTCACCGGTTGGAGCGCCGCGACATGCTGCATGACGCTGCATTTGGGTACTTAAGCTAGGGAATTACTGTCACCTGTCCATTGTTTGCTGTGACAACCAGTAGAACCTACCCCATGCCCTTCACACGATGAGAAGGCAGNTCCACCGCGTAAGATTCGCTGGTTGGAGTGTCAGGCCTGACGAGGTGTGACCCAGTAGCATCTGAGCAGCTCACAGCGAACCATCAGCGCCACCCCAAGTCAGCTAACTTGCTCCATCCACCGCATTAAATTCACCGGTTGGAGCGCCGCGACATGCTGCATGACGCCATTGCATTTGGGTACTTAAGCTAGGGAATTACTGTCACCTGTCCATTGTTTGCTGTGACAACCAGTAGAACCTACCCCATGCCCTTCACACGATGAGAAGGCAGCTACAGCCAACCAATTGCCAAGTAACCCATCCCAGTCAGCCTTCAGCCTTTCCTCTGCTCGGGAACAGGCACAATCTGCCTCCCGACTGCAGGGGTCTCACTCCTCAGTTACCCCTAGATATCTGTTGGAGCCACCCCAGAAGACCAGCGGGACTGGGTATCGCAGACACCCATACGTCTATCAAAGCCACCTGCTGCCACCATCCGGAGTCCAGAGCAGCAGCACCTGGGACAGCCAGCTCCATCCAAGCACCAGCGGCCCTTGGACAAGGCCCGTAGCGCCGCCAGCTACCAGACAGCACCAGCCTGCAGGTGGTAAGCCAGCATCAGCTGCAGTACTTACCGCCCCCAATGCTTTCGTAGTTTACTGCCGCCCGACCAGGTTGACCTAGTATACCAACGCCTTAAAGGCAGGGGCTATCCCGCATAAAGCCAGCCAGTAAGACATACCAGGATTCTCTGCCTGAAGCCTCTTTAAAAACCCCGTAGACTAGGTGACATGCCAAGCACCCCGGCCATCATGTGTCAGTTGCATTACTTTAGAAATAACACGTAAACTCCTGCTAAGTGTTTGTAATCATAATTTGCATGATGCACTGCAGATATCATTCGCTTTTAGCCTTCTCACCAACTTGATGCGAGGGTATAACCCGCAGAGCTGCTGCTACTGCTTGTATACAGACTGCCGGCATTAAACCACCCCTCGGGTCAGTGGCCGAAGAAGGGTAACCCACCGCCATCCTGGCCACGCAGTCAGCTGCAGATAGAGTTCGAGGCTTGTTTGTCGCCGTACATTTGTAAAACGTCACTCCGCACGAGTGCGCTTCAAGCTCTGACTTTGCACCAGCACCAGCACCTGCTACATCTTCAAGCTTTATGCTTCACTTCAGCCTATCTAATCCCTGGTTCTTGCTTGCTGAATACTCTGTATTTTTATGTCGCCCCATTGGCTTTCACAACTGCCACGAGTATTGACCTGTTTTGAAACGTTGGCAACATAGGTCTGGCCCTTCAGGCCCTGGTATGGGTACAGGCCGGTTATGGTGATTTTTGTTGATTCACCAATAAAATAGAATTAAACATCCTGGGTTTCTTTCTCCACCAGGAGTCGTGGCTGAGCGGTTAGACTGCTCACCTCCCACCAAGGCGAACCGGGTTCAATCCCCGGCCGGTTCACTTCAGATTTTCGCAAGTGGGAATTGTGCCAGGCGATGCAGCTGGTCGGCGGGTTTTCTCGGGGATCTCAGATTTCTCCCACCCCTTCATTCCGGCGCTGCTCCATACTCACCTCGCTTCACCCTCATCTGCTTTCAAGACCTCGATGTTAAGAGCTGCCCAAATCTCTACTCACTCACTCACTTTTTCTCCACCAGCTCTCTATACTTCTACAGTGAAACCTCGTTGCTGCGTTCCCGTTTATGTCGATTTCCCGTATCAGTCGATTTTTTTTGGATGGTCCTAACAAATATCCTATGTAAACAATGTTAAAAAAACAGTCATGCTACGCCCTTAAATCATTAATTTATCAGCATCCATCGATCAGATATTCTGTCCGAAAACCAAAATATATTCAGAACTATTGTTTATCTGTGAAAAAACTTATCTTAAAACTGGTACTACCAAAATTCAGTAGCGCCAAGAGGAGGTAAAGGCACACTCCCTAACCTCAAATGCTAGTATACACAACTAGTTGTGAAACGTTGCAATTGTTAATAACTCTTAATTTATTTTTGATAATTCAATCACTATTTGTTTTTAAATTACTCACATTGAAAAACAGATAAAACATAATAATTACAGGCATTTCTTTGTTTCAAGTCAGCAAGCGAATATTTGCGCAAATAAAACACTTATGTTTAATGGATGTGGTACGGACCAGAACCAGACATTCATAATGGACGGAATGGATTTGAACTTCACTCTCGTTCCACAATGGAAACGTAATAATTTTTAGGTCAGTATGGTAAATAACCATGGAAATTACAACCATTAAACAGGAACAGTATGTTTTCACGGATTAATTCTGTTAAGATAAAATTACGCTAGTAACTTTTTTTAAGAGCAATACAGTGATATCAACTGTCACACAAGATGGCGAGTGTTGTCAACTTAGCAGACTGCGTTTAATTTGGCAAAATTTAAAAACATTTAGCGGGCAACAGAATTTTTAGCGGAGTAAGATATAATTTTTAAAAATCAGATTTTAAATGTCAAACTCAAAAAACTGTTAAATTTACTTTCAAAGAAGAGTAAAAAATATAAAATGCAGCATTATTATAATGAAACTACGTGTAGTAGATTATTACCGTACTTAAATTTTAACAATTTTTAGCACGTTTCTATTTTAAATCATTGTTTTTTATAAATTTTGTTTGATTTTTGCCACTTTTTTTACATTTGGCAGAAATTTATTGAATATTATGTAAACATTCGGTAGATTTTCGAAATTAAGTGCATTTCAATATTTTATATTACATTACTTATATTGAATGATTGAAATATGTTTTTTCATCCAGTATTTAAGATATGCCCACTGTTCATTACAGGCAATCAACTCAGTATACCCAAGGATGGAAAAAATATATATGTATATTTTTTTTTTTATATATATAAGGAGAGTAGTCCACATGTTGAGTTTTCCCGCATGCTGAGTTTTTTTCAGTCCTTCCTATGAAAAACGAGTAATAGAGGTTTCACTGTACACCAGTTTTCCTACTTTATTCCCCATTTCGTCCCCACGTTCTAGTTCACTTTTCCAAAAGTTTTGCCCTTAAGGTTTTTTGAGAACCTAACAATCCTCTTTGTGCTGGGGACTGGAGTATGGTGATAATCCCAGCTTGTTGTTCACCACCAGAGGGGTGTTAACTACTAACACAATCTTCAGTGGAGTGCTTGGCATACTGGTGATAATCATCCTGCCCNTGCTGCCCTACCTGAATACTTGTTGGGTGCTGGCAAAAGAAGTCACTTGCCAGCAGAAGACTCCACTCCGCTATCCTCCGAAAGGAGATACGTGTTGTGCAGGGCAATGCACCGTGAGGGCAGTCGCCGCTTGCCGGGAGGCTGCCCGGAAATTAATCCCTTACCTCCACACCTCTCACTGTATGCCCTTATTGCCATCCAGAGCCCCGTTGACCCCTACAGAATACCCACAATCCCACCTTAGCTCTCTAATCTCCCTGCGACTCGAATGCCGTACATTGGACGAAACAGTAGAAAGCAGTCAGGAAGTCCTTAGCACTGGCCAGGGAGACTGTCAAGTCTGACTAGGCAGGAAGCAGGGTGTACCCCATCCATCATTAGGAAGCAGCGAGGCTGAGGAACGCCACCTCCACCCAGCAGACAACTACCACTCCAGCCACAGGAATGGGCTACCAAGGAGTTATTAGTTCATGTTCTCCGCCCCTCCCCTCCCCCCNTCAACTACCACTCCAGCCACAGGAATGGGCTACCAAGGAGTTATTAGTTCATGTTCTCCGCCCCTCCCCTCCCCCCTGCCTACCTCATACCCCCAAAGCAGCGGCCGAGAGCCACACAGTATAATGCACCTGTTAAGGTCTTCTGGCAGCTAGAATTCAGTGGAGAGACTTTGGCTCTTAGCCGCACAAATACTCAACCTTTAATGCGTCTACTGCAGCCAAAAGTGTAGAGGGTTACAGTTGGGCTTGATCATGCATAAGTTTACTCCATCACAATCTTTCCCTTACACCCCAGTCCCTAAGGACGGAAGCTTCGACTCTGCCTGCCTTCTCAAGGCACCTCACCCAAACAGTTGGGGCATACATGACTTAATCTCTAAAACAAATATTTGTTCGTGGACGCCATATGATGCTGCCAAGTTGCATCGAACATCTTGTTATTAAATGGTGTTCCTGCTGTTAACTGCTTTGAGCCCTTCATTTTCCAGGGTCCACCATATTCATCATGTTGCGTAAACAGCGGAATACAATCTTCATGAAAACTTTATTTTACATCAGAAAAATATGCTGTTAGTTATAGATACAATATTATTGTGCTCATAGAATCTCGAGGTAACACATTTTTAAATGTGAAAATATTACCTACAGTATTAGTAATTGATATGAATGTATTTGTAAGTAATTAATTTAATGCTTCGTGTACCACTTTCAAGAACGAATGAATTTACTGTTTCGGTCGTAGTAAAACCAAGATTTTGTCTTTGATTCTCGGTTCTGGTTCTCNTTCAAGAACGAATGAATTTACTGTTTCGGTCGTAGTAAAACCAAGATTTTGTCTTTGATTCTCGGTTCTGGTTCTCGACATAAGAACTGGCGGAATCTAGAACCGGTAACCAGAATGGACCCATCCCTAAAGGAAAGTATTTTCAGCAGTGACTGATTGCTTATTTAACCATAGAAGCAATATTCAAGTGTATAGAATGTGACAAAATTGAGTATGTTGAGTTGTATGATGCTTGCATTTTGCTTCACTTTATAATGCGTGCTGATGTAGAAAAAATAGGTATTGCAGTTTTTAGGAGGGTAGCATATGTTGCAACAGAGGCATTTAACATTTATGACTTTAAAAACTCTTATAGCTGGTCAGCATACTTGTTCATCCAAATGCAAGAAAGAACTCGGAATTCATATTATAGTAGAGTTAATTTTTAAAATTGGGACCTTCCGCAGGTGCCAGGAAAATTGTTGTTACTTTGAAGGAGTTATTTGAATTTGGTGTGATTGTGACCCACCTCAATCTCCTATATGCAAAAATTGCATTAAAATTTTGCCTAGACTGTTTTTGCAAGGTTTCAGCAGCAAAATTACATGTTGGACCTGTTAAATACAGTCAGATAGTTCCTATGAACTGACTCTTAAGATCTATGCACTTGTAAGATCAAAATTTTAATTGACTTTGGCCCTCAAAAAGTTTAAAATTGCAGTTGTGTTCAATGAGTGAAAACATTGTTGTTTCAACTAAATACATATTTATTTCAGTATCAGTATTTTGAAGTCTTCCAACAAAAATTATACTCTAAATGGACATATAGGTTCTCTCCTTGTCATCAACAAAAAAAGCCTAAACACAACACGTCAAGCAACTTTTCGTGGACGTGAGCTATATTTTCACTGGCCTCTTGCAGGCTTAACACACACTCGACGTAAGGGTGATAAAAGGCAGATGTCCTAATGCAGTTGCCATTAGCATGGCTCCCTTCACTGTCGCCCTGAACAAGCAGTGTACCGGCATCAAGCAACTAAGTGATCTTGTCAAGGGGAAGGCTGCGATCTTAACCCTCTCTTCAGTGGCAGAGCTGTACGCACACCCAGCACGATCTGTACTGTGTTCCGTCTTGCCATGCCTAGCTTTCCGTTACCCACATACACAAAGAGAAGCACCTAGTGACCACACAGCAGAGCGCTGACNTTCAAGAACGAATGAATTTACTGTTTCGGTCGTAGTAAAACCAAGATTTTGTCTTTGATTCTCGGTTCTGGTTCTCAACATAAGAACTGGCGGAATCTAGAACCGGTAACCAGAATAGACCCATCCCTAAAGGAAAGTATTTTCATCAGTGACTGATTGCTTATTTAACCATAGAAGCAATATTCAAGTGTATAGAATGTGACAAAATTGAGTATGTTGAATTGTATGATGCTTGCATTTTGCTTCACTTTATAATGTGTGCTGATGTAGAAAAAATAGGTATTGCAGTTTTTAGGAGGGTAGCATATGTTGCAACAGAGGCATTTAACATTTATGACTTTAAAAACTCTTATAGCTGGTCAGCATACTTGTTCATCCAAATGCAAGAAAGAACTCGGAATTCATATTATAGTAGAGTTAATTTTTAAAATTGGGACCTTCCGCAGGTGCCAGGAAAATTGTTGTTACTTTGAAGGAGTTATTTGAATTTGGTGTGATTGTGACCCACCTCAATCTCCTATATGCAAAAATTGCATTAAAATTTTGCCTAGACTGTTTTTGCAAGGTTTCAGCAGCAAAATTACATGTTGGACCTGTTAAATACAGTCAGATAGTTCCTATGAACTGACTCTTAAGATCTATGCACTTGTAAGATCAAAAAGTTTAAAATTGCAGTTGTGTTCAATGAGTGAAAACATTGTTGTTTCAACTAAATACATATTTATTTCAGTATCAGTATTTTGAAGTCTTCCAACAAAAATTATACTCTAAATGGACATATAGGTTCTCTCCTTGTCAGCAACAAAAAAAGCGTAAACACAACACGTCAAGCAACTTTTCGTGGACGTGAGCTATAGTTTCACTGGCCTCTTGCAGGCTTTATACACACTCGACGTAAGGGTGATAAAAGGCAGATGTCCTAATGCAGTCGCCCTGAACAAGCAGTGTACCGGCATCAAGCAACTAAGTGATCTTGTCAAGGGAAAGATGAGGGGAAGGCTGCTATCTTAACCCTCTCTTCAGTGGCAGAGCTGTACGCACACCCAGCACGATCATCTGTACTATGTTCCGTCACTCACACACACACGATCTGTACTGTGTTCCATCTTGCCATGCCTAGCTTTCCGTTACCCACATACACAAAGAGAAGCACCTAGTGACCACACAGCAGAGCGCTGACTGCTTGCCTTATAAATGTTTCTATCTGGTGTTGGAATATTTACCAGCAGTTTGGCACCTAACTGGCTGACTTGGATAGGTCGATCTTCTAAGCTTCCCCTTAGGAACTGGGAAGCAGCGTTCCCATAACAAGGTGCTCCCCCACTCACCTTGCTTGCATGATGGTCAAGCAGGGTGAAGTAGAATGTCTTTCATTTTCTGTATGGTGGGTGGTGGTGCCGGTCTGAAGAGGGTCTGATAGGAGCCCTCACTGGTCTATAGGTCTTGGGCAGCCGAGTAGGCCGAGGGACGTTTGGCCAAGTGCAAAGAACCCAAATCCAGCTTTTCTGAGGTTTTTAGCAGCAGGACAGTGGTGTAAAAACAACTGCTACACGTCAGAATGTTATGTTAAACAGAGGATATAAATAAAAGNATGTTATGTTAAACAGAGGATATAAATAAAAGAAGAAAATAAGTGATGCTTCCTATTGGATGGTCAAAGATAAGGCACAATCCTATCTTATAGTCAATTGTGATGTAGCAGTGTCGTGGCAGAAATAGGTGTCATGGTCTACCCAGGAAGGAAATTACTCTTCCTGGTGCTGGTACCATGGGTTAAACCCCTTCTGGAGCCCTTATCAGATGAGTGACTTGTCTTGTGAGGTAACCTGCTGAGGTGTATGCCTCTTCGCTGACATTGGCCAAATATATTCTTCATATTCGTTGGGTACACAATCGTGTCTGAAAGAGTTTACGGGGATGTACTTGAGCCTGTAGCGACTTGGGGAGAGGACCCTCTCTGCTTCTCCTCTGGGAAAGTTGAGTGAGCGATGTTACCACTATTGAGCTAAATTTCCTCTCGAATTTTCAGTATTCCCCACCTAAAGCTGCTATGATACCCAGATCAGTGGCATGATCTGCTCAGAGTCATGAGTCCCACAGCAACCTCAAGTGTTCGTTCTCCTAGAGCCTATGAACCCATAAAGATTCTTTCCCCCATGCCATAGAGGTAACCAGAAGGGCAACGTTGCCAGCCAGCAGCTAGAACACCAAACTCTTGACAAGAGGCGGGAGCACCTTTCAATGGGTATTAAGTTTATTGATAGTTTGCAGCAGTAGTGCGCGAGCATGGAAGTACTTAGGCAGAAGGCACACAACAGTTAGCAAAGTGGTAAAAGGTAGTATAAACCAGAAAATAAATTGAATGGACCAAAAGAAGTAGCTGGTAGATATATTATATGTTTTATTTTATCAGGAGACGTTACAATACCAACCTGTACCTGAGCTAACATCTGAAGGACAAACAGATTTGCCAAGCTCATATACTGCAGTGCTGTATCGAGGGTTGAATGAGAGACCAAGGGGCAAAAGTGATTCCAGAATGCCTAAGTCCAGCGCTGATGTGCCACTCTGGGCAACTACTCAGAAACTCGTCAAAATGTGCTGCTCTATAGAAAGAGCATGGTATTTGTTGAAAAACACAAGTTCAAAGTTAGGCTAGTTCAACAACTATAAGAAAGGTCTTGAAGAGAGACTGAAGGCAAGCTGCGCGAGCAATATGTAAAGCACAGAGCTCAGGCTGGAGAGCTAATTCAAGAGAACGGCCTCAATTCTGGGTGTGTGGCAGAATATGTAGGTCCCTGAGGACTTGGCGAGTGTGGTGCAGACATCTATGGCTGCATGGAGGTGGCACATTCTATACCTGGCCGGCAGGAGCTACCACAGCTAGGAGTGGACCCACTCACTCAAGACAGGCACATGAAGTCGTGCAGATTACCGGCTTTCAGGTGGGAACCGAAATTCAGTGGCATGTAGACCTCTATGATAGGCTACTGTGCTCGGCATTACAGTTGGCGTTTGAATGATTCTGCAAATAAATGATTTTGTATCAGTGGCAAACAAACGTAATTAAGTTAAGTAATAATCAACGGATTGTCATAAAAGACTTGTTTAGGAGGTGCAATTAGGATTACAAATACAGTAAACTCTTGANGCAGTCGAGTGATGCGGTACTGATTTATTTTAATATTAAAAGTGTTTGGGTACTATATTTACACACGTTTTTAACAGTGAATATATGTGAAACTTGGAAGTATTAGGAATTTGGGGAAATTGTCAGACAGTACATTTGCATTCATAATAATAAGTATTTCACAATTATAACTGGCGTCTGCTCGCCAAAAAGGCTAGATTGCGTAGTTTACAGTAGTTTGTACACGCAGAAGCTATTTATAAATTAACCGTGGCACCAAGTTTGTCTGGATGACAAAATATCACATTACCATAAATATTATTTCCTGCAAAAATTATTTTGTTGTAAAAAAAGTGTGGTTTTAATAAATAAATTAATTAATAAATAACATATATTTTTGCTTTGTAGCTAAAGTGGGAGTGGAGTCAGGACAAAAAAAAACAATGGGTAACCGACCTCGGAAAGGCTTGGCAAGCAGAATCGCTTCACACAGAAATATATTAAGTTAAAATATTTATAAAGCTTGCAGAAAATTTAAAACTCTGAGAATTTGTTGCACATTTGCGTTTTACGCAACAAGAACGAGTAATTTCTTCGGGCGTGGTTTCCGAAGGGAGCCGTCTGCACTGGCCAACAGATGTCAGCACGGTCGTCTATTTCGCTACGGTCTCGCGAAAAGTATATCACGTTCATATAAAAGTAAATTTTTCATCTCGTGCAGTCTGAAAAAAAAAAAAACACCTCTGGTTTGAAATATATTATGTCAAATTAATGTTAAAATATTTTTAAAATAATCTGAGATAGATGTGCGACGACCTCTTCAATTAATATGAAGCATTCACATGGCGACGTAAGCAGCAAGCACTATCTACTGCCTATGAAGAAGAGACAAACTAAGCTAAACAATTGCATACGGTGTTCCATTTTTTTTAAACACTGTAATGAGGCAGTATTATTAGTTTTCGGNTTTTTAAACACTGTAATGAGGCAGTATTATTAGTTTTCGGGACACGTGCTCCATTTTCTTTCGTTTTGCTAAGCTTCGTAATATTTTTATCGGGTTTCAAATTAAAAGCCATAGTGGTTCGTTTACCGTAGTAGTTTGTTTATCGGGCATACGTTTTGCTGTTTAACGTTTATCAGGCGTCCGGTTGTCGTTTTCAAAGCCTTAGTTTTGTTACGCGTCAGCATTAGATTAGCTTTTTCCAGACTGCATTGACAAGTTTTGTACAACGCAGTTTCGATAACGTGTGGAGAGCGTGCGTGGCAGCCCACGCCAGGCCCTTATCTGGGGGGAGGGGTAGGGGGGGATAGGCAGCACAAGTACACGTGTGCCTGTCGCCATTGAAGTCAGTCGTCTGAAGTGAGTCATCATTCAGTGCTCGCCTAGGCCGCGTCAGGCTTAGCGCTAACCCCTACACCAGCAAACTAGACCTTATTAAATTATTACCGCCGATGTGGGAGGTCGCTAGAGTGCCAGGAGGGAGGGAACGTCCCTCCTGCCTTCGTAACTTCTTCTTGTGATGCAAGTTTTTGAGACATGAATAATTCGTAAACAACTGTGGCTCTGTTCTACACTTGTCGGTTTATCTGTGAACGGTTCGTACTCTGCATACCTGAAGATCGTATGTGAACTGTCACTTGACTGGTAAATAAAAGTATGGAACAAAACCGGAACTTGACTTTATTGAATATTTCATTGGCGTCCATTTTAAAGAGTCTCGTGTTACTCCGTCTTGAGCTAGTCAAGTGGTAAGTTATAGCCGAGTGGCAAGTTAAAGCCAGCTATAACTGTGCGCGTGCCACGTTACAACACCTACAAATTATTCTAGAATGAAGTTTGATATGTTATGATGATATCATTTATGACGTTGCCACACATTGGCTATGAAAAAATTGAATTCCAATATGACTATATTATTTGTTTACATAACCTACGGGTACACAGTATGTAGGTCTAAAGTAAACANTCCCCCTTCCCCATTCCTTCATAACCAATTTCTTTGCCCGTGAATATCGGTTATAGTCTATTCGCGTTTTCTTCACACTTTTTGAATCTAGCGTGTTTTGTTCATTTCCTAAATATACATTGTATCGCAAGCATTTTGTACTTCTGGTAACATAAAAGTATCATATTTTTGGTTAAATTTTAACTTTTAACTATATTTTACATATAAATTATAATTAATATTATCAATAAAAACAGTGAGAAAACCGGTGTGTCGGTAATGCTTAGCACGAAATAGTTCTTATGCAAAATATATTACTACACTGAATGCGCACAAATGCGGTGTGTAGTCCTTTTGGTATAATTTTCTAGACTCCTTAAGCTTCGTTTGCATTAGGTGGAGGAATATCCTGGAAGTAACCGTGAATAGACTATACCCGTGAACCCTTAGCCAGTCTTTACCACTGAAAATCGAGGGTTTACTGTAGTTAGTTTGTGTGTTTTATAAATAATGTATTTCGAAACAGTTATTTGAATGTTTGAAATGTGCGTGTGGCCTTTAAAAAAATATGCTTTTTCAATTTTTTGTTTTGTAGTGCAAAAATTAAATTTTAATTTATAGAAAATACAAATGAGAGGTTAATTTTTCAAAACCTGTGTACCTACAGAGTGTGTTTATTACTTGCATCTGTACAAACACTGACATACATACATTTGTCACATTTTATTCTTTCGAAGGTGTTAAAAACTTACCAAGTTATCATTTTAATGTTATTTCTATACGAGGAAAATTTTACACTCTGCTCCATCAAAACAATATGCAATTTGAATGATATTGTCTCGTAAAGAGAACCACGAAGCATTACTGTCTCATGAAAAGTGTTAAAAGTAGTCCCCCCTCCCTCCCCTTCATTAAACAAAATAAACTTAGCCTGAGCTCAACATCCTACATGAGTACTGGACTGAAGTTTTAACAACTCTCTTTCAGTGCCAGCCATGAAATAAAAAGTTAAAAGGTAAGTAATGTGTGCATTGGATTTGTAGCATTTTGTTACAAACATTTGTTTACTTCTTTGGCAGAAGATATGTGGCAGCGCTACTTAAGTTTTTTAATGAAGATAATGTTTGCCTATCAACGGCTGAAAAGTTTGACAAGTAGTCATCTAAGTGTGTTTCAAATACTGTATTTTGGTTGAGCATTAGCAATATTTTGTTTTGGTACAGCAGATAAAAAGTTCCTAGCTAAAACCTCTTTCTGCCTTATAATCTTATAATTTATCACCTCCATTTGACAAATAAAATTCCATATGAGTAATCTGATGTTTCCAACTTTTCCTCGTTAATAAAAATAAATCTTTGAATCCTTTTCTGAAACACTTTATGGTGGTTTTTCTATAATATTAGTGGAGAAATAATCTTACATATGGTGAGCAGTTATGCATGCACTACACATGAAATTCTGTTATCTATTTACACACTACTTTGAATCAAATCAAAACTTACTGATAGGAAGCTTCAGAGGTTTGCAGATGTGCATGTTGTAATATTTTTTATTTTTTAAGTCATTGGTGTGGGTTTAGTTAAATCACATTTCCTTAAGCTAATTTATTTACATCAAATTTTGAATTAGATGTAAAAACCTTAAATGTTTTTTTCCTTGTCTGGAAAATGATAAGAGTCAGTGATTTATTTCTTGCATTTTGTAGCAATCCTGAGTGGTTTGTTTTTATGCATTTCCATTTTCTTCTTTGTCGTCTTACAGACAGACACTGCTGATGGCAAGAGGCATGTACTAGGTTTGATTTTTATAAGAGTGAGAGTTTTACTGTTGGAACTATAATAGTTTCAGTAGATGGTTGTAGGAATGCTTGTAGTCAAATGCAATAAATAAAATTTCTCTCATTTTGGGAAGCTTCAGCCGTAGAAAAGTACTTTCTAAGGATGATAAGTAATTTTTAGTTATTTCAAAAGTGGAGCAGCACCCCGCCATTTGCAGCTAGGTGGGGTGTACTGATAGGTTGTAAACCTTAAAGATATTATTTAGGCATAAGGGTTGTATGGAGACAATGCTACAGCTTTTCGGTAATATTTTCCAAGGGGAGACATCAAGGCGGAGTACATCTATGGCGCTCTGGCCTTTCACCAAAAGGGAGATCTTCTTGAGTTTAAAAAACAGTCAGCAATGTGCACATTTCTCAGCTGAGAAACTGCAGCGTAGTGGTACTGAACAGTCTTGTCACCTCTTTGGCATATTCTGCTGTAGTATTTTTCAGTTAACCTACAAACATAAAACTACGTGTGCCTGAACAATTTCCTCTCACCTAGGGGAACCAAGTTCAATTCCTGTCAGGTTTTCTCAATGATCTCCCATTTCCCGTGCCCTTGCATTCCAGCTCTGCTCCATACTCGCCCCAATCACCCCCCATCAGCTCTCAAGACCACGCTGTTAAGAGCCGTCGCTCGCGCTATCTTTTCACTCACTCAACCTTAACCATTTCTTTAGAGAAGTCACACTATTTTTACATAGAATAATGATATGCACCAGTACTCTGGAGTAAACTTTATATTTATTAGTAGCTGTTTTTTTCTCTCCTATATCAGTTTATACTGTAGATTGCATTCATTGCAACAAATTTCAATGGTAGTGATAACTGTTGAGTGAGATTTCACCAACTGAAATGTTTTGAAATTTGTGGAGAGTTTATGGTGCAATAATGGTATACAATAATTATTATAAAATGAAAATACAGTTTTTTGGAGACTTAAATTATGTATGGTGGATTTGTTATTAATTATCGCACGTTAAACATTTTGTGTTTCAGAGAGAGCTCCACAAGAAGGGATAGTCTATCGGAGATGGAAGACGGGGAGATGAGAGATGAGTCGGGAAGTCCAGAGCAAGCACCAAAGGCAGTGGTAGATTACAATGCACTGGACTACGAGACCATGGATGGAGGGCCCTCGGATGAGGAAACAGGACCTGCAAAAAGAACAGAAGAAGCACGGACTGATGAAAAAGACCTCGAAAGAGAGTCTGCAAAGAGTTCGTCAGGAAGAAAGAAAAAGTGGGAATTTGATGAGATGTCTTCTGAGAAAGATCTACAAACATCACACACAAGTTCAAAAGAAGAGTCAGTCTCTCAGGAGGAGAAATCTCATTCTTATTTCAAAGGGACAGAAAAACAAAAAGATGGAAAGTCTAGATCCAGAGATGATGATATTGAACACCAAAACAGGTCAGAGAAAAAAAATCATAATGAAAAAAAGAGTTATAAAAATGAAAGAGGATCTGATGCACACAGCAAGGGTTCAAAGGCAGATGGGGAATATCATAACGTAGACAGGGATTCTAAAGTAGAAAAAAAACATTCAGAGAGAGAATTTCATAAAGAAAGAAAGAGCCGCTTTGATGAGGAATCAAAAACTAATAAAAGGATGCATCATGATGACAGAGAATCAAGCTTGGAAAAAGGAGCAAATGATGAAGAAAGCAGTTCTCATACAGAAGGCAAAGAGTTCAAAACAAGCAAAATGTTTGATAGAGAGCAAAAAACAGAAACACGGGAACGTGAAGATGGAGATTCAAAATCAGCAAAGATTGTTAGCAGTGAGGGCAAAGTTTTGAAAACTGATAAGAAAATTCATTTGAATGATTTTAATTTACACACTAATAAACATGGGGAAAAAGAGTCTAGAACAGAAAAAAAACTTCACGTTGAGGAAAAGTCTTCAAAACTTGAAAAAAGGCCACATGAAGAGAGAGACTCGAAATCCGATAAAAAACTTCATGTAGTGGAAAAGGAGTCTAATAAAACTGATAAGAAAGGTTTGGTCAGAGAATCAGTGCCAAACCCAAGAGAGTCGAAAATAAAAGTTTTTACCCTTGCAGAAGGCAAAACTCCAGAAAGGGAGAAAAGATCTCCATCAGCAGAAAAGACATCTACTCCACCTAGAAGTCCTCGTGTAGAAGAAAAAATATCTAAGCCAGAGAAAAGGCCTCATTCAGAAGAAGAAATTTCCAAATCGGAGAAAAGAATTTCAGAAGAAAAATCTCACAAAACAGAGAAGAGACATTCAGAAGAAAAATCTCACAAAACAGAGAAGAGACATTCAGAAGAAAAATCTCACAAGTCTGAGAAAAGACGTTCAGAAGAAAAGTCTTACAGGGCAGAGAAAAGATACTCAGAAGAGAGGACTCACAAGTCAGAAAAGAGATTGCATTCTGAAGAAAAAGTTTCAAAGCCAGAAAAAAGATTATATTCTGAAGAGAAGGTTTCAAAGCCAGAAAAGAGATTGCATTCTGAAGAAAAGGTTTCAAAGCCAGAAAAGAGATTGCATTCTGAAGAAAAGGTTTCAAAGTCTGAAAAGAGATTGCATTCTGAAGAAAAGGTTTCAAAGCCAGAAAAGAGATTACATTCTGAAGAAAAGGTTTCAAAGCCAGAAAAGAAATTGCATTCTGAAGAAAATGTTTCAAAGCCGGAAAAGAAATTGCATTCTGAAGAAAAGGTTTCAAAGTCTGAAAAGAGATTGCTTTCTGAAGAAAAGGTTTCAAAGCTGGAAAAGAGTTTGCATCCTGAAGAAAAGATTTCAAAGTCAGAAAAAAAAGTGCATTCAGAAGAAAAGATTTTGAAGTCAGAAAAAAAAGTGCATTCAGGTGAAAATATTTCCAAGTCTGCTAAAACTCCTCAGGTTGCAGATGGTGTGGAAATTCTAGATTTGGAAGAAAAACATTCAAAATCTGAAAAAATGGATGGTTTCAAATTAGAAAAGTTACGCAGTGACAAAAATTTGAAAGTGGAAAACAAGTCTCATTCCCCGGAACGAAAGAACGATAAAAAATTACTTGCAGAAGATAAAGAAAGAAGATTGCAGAAGGATGACAAAGGCTCAAAGGTGGAGACACGAAGGGACTCTGATAAATCGAGCAAGGACAGAACTCGCGATAGAGAGAGGTCAAGGTCACCTGAACACAGGAGGAGAAACAGCTCGAGGGAGCGCAGGCGAAGGTCTCGATCGTGGTCACGTATTCAGAGAAGGTCAAGCCACCGAGAGGAGAGGCGGCATTCGAGGGAGAGAGAGCGGTCGAGGGACAGAGACAGGAAATCGGACAAAAGTGGCAGGAGAGATGGTGACAAGCGGCAGAAAGGGAAGCAGTCGCCGGACAGGCATCGCAGACGAGCGCGTAGTACCTCAAGCAGCTCCACTAGTTCCAGCTCGTCATCCAACTCTTCTCTCAGTTCTCGAGACAGCAGGCAATTCCGCAGGAGGAGGAGGTCGTGAATGCTAGGGGACTGTGGGCCACTGATGGTGCAAAAACCTGTTCAAGGAAGACACTCTTGCTTAGTTGGTATAGCTGATGCTTTTGATCTCTCTGTAATGTTTTTCTGTTAGAGCATGCTCAATTCATGTGTTCCCTTGTATTTGGAACTTGGTTACAGACTAGGATCATTGCGTGTCAAAATCAAAAAGTCGGAATTGGTTTTACTTGAAGAATGGAACACACACCTTCCCAGTGCTAAGAATATTTGCAGTCTGTGTTGTGGCTTTTACTTCATCTAGCACAGACCTTGGAGAGAATAATTGTGTTTCAGGGAGAACTTAAAAACTATTTCTGATCCAGGTGTACTGATCAAAGCTTGTGTCCTTTTGTGGATATATGTATCATTAGTTATTTGACAGTGTTGGTATAATATAAATTGCCAATTGCAAAGAATCGTCAATTTTTGGAGTTGCAAGGAAAAAAATTTCTAAAGAGCGGATATTTGTGGACAGTATAATTCTAGTTCTAGCGAACTAAATTATTGGCCAGCCCTGATTGCTACTTATGTATTCTCACTACATGTGTTAACCTGTGAAAAAAACTTTTAAGCAAGCTGAGTACACTTTTTGTTTGTACTAATAGTTACTGCTGCATACTTCTTGTCAAAAGTGATCATGACTTTTGGGATTAGTCCATGTACTGTAAGTTCAGTTGGTTTCCTTGTCCAGCATTGATAGTACACTCTCTGGGATTTACACCTATTTTCTTTGGTCCGTGGGATTCACATTAATTTCTCTATTTTCACACATTCATGCATATTGCAAAATGTTTCCATGGCGACGTCAAATGTTTGGGAAAAAACTCACTAGGTAGGAAGAGTAAAAGAATATTTCACAAAATTCACATAGCAGACATGTACTAATGCTGATGCTTATGCTACTTCCAAGCAGTGTGGATGGGATACGACAAGCTGAAAGAAATATGTCTCGTTTGTGTACATTATCCTGAAACTTGTACAGAACAACAAAATGGCAGTCAGTTCATCAAAATTCACATTTAAGGGTCAGTTTCAACACTTTGTATCATTAAACTTTGTTTAACTAAACAAAGTGAAAATTTTTAACTCTTAATTGATTGCGGTTTGAGGTTGATGCGTTTCACCACGCACGTATAGCGGGTAATTAAACCCGTGTGGTAAATGTAAGTTTAAGGCCTGATATTTGAGGGAAATGGTGTTTTCATGAGGTGGTGACATGGGTTTGCCCACTAATCTAGGGACTCTGAGTTGTGTTATCTTTGGAATCCTGGCAGAAAATAAATTATCTGTGAGTACGAAGGGGTAGGAATGTGTAAAGAGAAATGTAGAATATATCAGGACAAATATTGTCAGTGAATGTGAAATTGCAAGTTCGAGTACTAATTGCTGCAGGATTTAATTCAGCCAACAAAATATACAGTACCATTTCTTCAATGTGTATATTTCTGTGAAGGAAAAATATGTATTTAAAAAAAATCATAATCAGCATAATTATTATAGTTGAATATTTTGTGAATCCACCGAGGTCGCCTTATAATATTCTCATTGTCCTCTTACATAAAATTGTTATAACTGCCACGTACAGATAAACTAGGAAATTGCCGCAACAAACAATAAAACTATGCTTCCTTGTGAAACGTGTGAATACGTTGTATTTTGCTTCACCAATAAGATACAAACTACATTTAAAGGTAACAGTTTTACATAATGTACAGAATTTTCTGTATTAATTTCATACAAAAAGTGCTTGCGAAATGTTTATTTTGCATAGCCAATGCAGCTACGTTTTTTGTGTCTATTCATATAACAAATAGCAAAGAAAACCAAATGGCAGTAACTGAAATTAATATTGTGATCGCAGCAAAGACTTCTGCCAAATTTTTCCCATAACTTCCAAAGTATTGAAATGTGTCTAGGAAGCCATATTTCTATCGTATGGGGAGTTTAAGAAGTTAAACGGCCAAAAATGGGCGTTTAAACTTAAACTCGGGTAAGTTACAGTTGATCACGTTTTGACAGTGGTGAAACGCAGTGAACCAGTAATCCTAGTTAATTTGTGTCTAAACTCAGCTTAGTATGTAAAACTTTTGTGGTGAAATTGGCCCTAAATAAATTCCAAATAGATAAAAAATTTTGAGGTCCTAACAATTTCTTTCACATTGGTTAAGATTTCCATGTGTATTATCCCCGTAAGCTTTAAGAATTTTCTTGTTTGGTATTTTGGATTTTTCATTAATGTTTTATCAACCCAATATATATTAACAGAAGATTGATGCTTGTGATTTTTGCAAATCATTGTCTACTACAAGTTGAAGTTATCTGCAACTTTAACATATTCTCTAATTTCTTGGATTTTTTTCTTCTTCTTCTTTTTCTTTTCTTTCTCCAAAATGTTGTATAGGGTTTTACAATGCCTTCGTCCAGGCTGGTTACTTTCTGAATTGTGCTCAGCGTACTACTCGCTGTATCGTTTTGCTTAGATTTTGCACATACAGGTGTTAAGGTTTTCTCTGTTCCTAACAAGGCATGGTCGATAAGGGTGCATGAACATGCTTATGTTAACATATTATTATGGCCTGGAAATTTTCGGGAACTGTGAAATAATGCGAAATACTGAGAAATTATGTTAATTTGCAAAATTCCCGTATTCGTGAAACTTCAACAAAATTCCTTATTTATGTGCATACTAAACAACAGTGTGAGCTGCTTTTACCGTGAAAACTTGTGCAAATATAAAATTTACAATTTTCCATTTCTTATACAACATTATCTTTATTTACTTCACATGTGTGCGTATAACAAAACTATTTGTCTGGTGATCACATTGTTGATTATAAAAACGGAACGCAATTTTACGTTGCGAGAGAGGATTAATAAATTGATTTGTAGCACGGTCAAAATATTATCTTTGCAAGTTCGATTCAATATATATTGAGCTGAATCTCGCCTAACGTGTATTTTATTTATAAACGAACATCTCTAACCAAAAATTTTGGTGATATGACGAAAGTAAATAGTAAACAGATGAATATTTTTTTGTGGAATGTAATAATTACGCAGTAAACATTCGTGTGGTATTTGTAAACACTGCAGACATCTTCTGTGCTTTGTGGTTAGGTTCTTGACAATGACAACTAGCAAATACAGCATTTGCAACTATTGAGCGAGACTGGTGACTAGTCGGCTGCTTACATCGCAAAACCGGTTAAGAATGCCAAAAAATAGTTACCGGTGTGTGTGTGTGTGGTTNACTAGCAAATACAGCATTTGCAACTATTGAGCGAGACTGGTGACTAGTCGGCTGCTTACATCGCAAAACCGGTTAAGAATGCCAAAAAATAGTTACCGGTGTGTGTGTGTGTGTGTGTGGNATCTTCTGTGCTTTGTGGTTAGGTTCTTGACAATGACAACTAGCAAATACAGCATTTGCAACTATTGAGCGAGACTGGTGACTAGTCGGCTGCTTACATCGCAAAACCGGTTAAGAATGCCAAAAAATAGTTACCGGTGTGTGTGTGTGTGGTTTTTTTTTTTATGAATTTTTTTTATTAGTATTATTATTATAAACTGACTGCGATGTAAACATTGAGGGGCAGGAAAAGATTGGTTTATAAAACAAAAGAAACCTTCACTTTCAAACTTCCATGCACGATCTAAAACAGTAACTAGTTTTGGCATTCTTAATCGGTTTTGCAATGTAAGCAGCCTACTACGATAACAATCCTCGCTCAATAGTTGCAAATGTCGTGTTTGCTAGTTGTCATCAAGAACCTAACCACAAGACACAGATGATTAGTAGAGTCAGCAGTGTTTGCAAATACCGCACAAATTTTTAGTGCGTAATTATTACATTCCACAAAAAATATTCATCTGTTTACTATTTACTTTCGTCATATCACCAACATTTTTGGTTAGAGATGTTCGTTTATAAATAAAATACACGTTAGGCGAGATTCAGTCTGTGTACGACTGCCATAGCAATTCGGCTCAATATATATTGAATCTTGTGTACATACGATAATTTTTTCCACGCAAATAGTTTTGTTATCCGCACGTATCTGAAGTAAATGAGAGATAATACTGTATTACAAATGGAAAAT
Source organism: Clitarchus hookeri (assembly GCA_002778355.1). NCBI lineage: Eukaryota > Metazoa > Arthropoda > Insecta > Phasmatodea > Phasmatidae > Clitarchus > Clitarchus hookeri. The sequence continues at coordinate 740,169 of NQII01000325.1, read as the reverse complement.
TGTAAAACTCAATGTTTGCAAGAGTTTTCATGGTAAAACTATCTCGCATTGTGCTTTAGATACACACAAACAAGCATTTTGGTTGATGTTTTGCAAGTTCCGGAACTATCCTGAATTAACGTATTTCTCTGTACATATTTTCATTATTTTGTGGTTTTATTATGAATGAAAATGTGCTGTGCGTTAACTTTTCCGAATTCCTAATACTTCCATATTTTGCATATATGCTGTAACATCCAAACTGCTGCTGAATAAGAACCACAATTAACATCTTATTAAAGGTATTAATCCAAATTTGCCTTCTATAATAAACAATGCACCACAGTTTTTATATGTCGTGCTTTTAAGTATACACCTAGTCTCACGACTCATGTTTGTGCATTCAGCAAAACTTAACGTGAGTGTTGCAAACACAAGTTCAGTCTTTTGATTAAAATAAAGTTTCAAGTGGTTGTGATACTATCATTTCAATATGGATAATATGTTAATATATATATATTTTATAATCATATGAATGTATTTGATGGAAAAAAAATTTAATATCATAAACATACCATCACAAATCAAAGTAAGACTATAATATAGCTAATTTTCCATGAACATATCATGTATTATTTCTGTTTGCTGGAGAAGAAGGAAGCTGCAACATTTCAAACTATATTTTCAAGTAAATAAACCATGGATCTTAATCAACTTACATCCGCTGCAGTGAGATAGAAAATGTCTGCAGCAAAATCAATCATTTTCTCTATGCGTGGGCAGCTTTGCAACACGTTTTTGACTATCAGTTGGAAACCATATGGTGGTGAAAGGATACATAGTCTGTGTATTTACTTGTTACTACTTATACACGATTTGTCACAAAATGGAATTATTAGATGAAATATTCTATAGTTCTCATTTCTGCACTATTTTCTTTCACTTAGCAGTATTTGCATTCACAACCTTCAGGGTGGTAGATTGCATATGCTGAATGTTTGAGGTGGTGACCAACCTGACATGGCCAGTTCTAACACTCTTAAGTTACTGCCAGTTAGAAAATCTTGATGTTTTTGTATGTTATGTAGTAGTAGTCAGTGTTATTTTACATTAGTATAGTTTGGATCATGTTGTAGACCATTTGGTCTGGACGGAGACTCGTGCGTGTTACGTAAGCCACTAAGTTTTCATTTTATATTATATACAGAGTAGTTCTGGGTTGCTCTTTGCTTGTCTTTTGTGTTAATAGTTACTGCAAAGTATGTATTGTGTGATTGTTGTTACATTAAACATTGTACAAGACTGGAACCAAATAAAGAAATCTTTAAAATTACCAATTTAAAACTTATAATATGCTCAGCATTGTGAAAAGCAATTTTGTGTTTGTTGTAATCTAACATAAATTATACTTGATGTTTAAATTTTCTTTTTGGGAATTCATGCTAGTGTGTTAGTTATTTACAGTTTGAAATGCAGCACTTCAGGAAAATTCAGGTGATGAAATCTAAGAATGGCCCTTGTATGCGTCTCACGCTCTCGCTCTTTCTCCTTTACACGTGCACTATAGATGATTCTTAAATGTCTTACCATCACCTCTAGAACTTGCTAAACCTGATGGCTTAATAAATATGAACTGGTTGCAGCATAGAAGATCATTGCTTTAGCCGAGATCATTTTTTGACTATCTAAGATTGACACAAACTGCTGTTGCACTATTCAACTTCATTGCATAACTGGAGATAGAGATGAACCTTATAACGAACCGTTGAATATGGTGGTTCAAAGAAATTATCCAAGATCAGAATAGTGTCTAAAACACTGTAAAATATATTTATGTACTAGAAACTAATGATGGGTAAAGGCACAAAAATTAAGTCAGGCCAGTCAAACACTGCTAAATTCCAAAACAGAGTATTCTCAAGTCTTATATTTTCATCTCGACTGCTTTCAAAACTTTAAATACAATCACATAGCCTGGTACATGCATTTAAAAATGCATTTTTAATTTCCAAAATATTTATGTAATGGTTAAAAAACTTAATATATTAAATTTGAAAACAAAATTTAAAAATTATGTTTACAGATTATGTATATGCTGTAATTAAATGTGCAATTCATCACTGTACTTGCTCATAATTGTACCATTGCAAAAAGTATTATCCGGTAAAAACTAGACGTATAATATGATCCATTAGTTTAATCAAAATCCTAATGCCAACCTTTTGTGTTTGTGTCTGACACTTTCACTATCGTCATTATTTGAACATAGCTTGCTTGCAGTTTGACCTACGTTGCTTCTAATGGCCAGAGAATGATGAAAACATTTTGGATGGTTTCTTGTGGTATGGCATGGCATGTATATTGGTTGTTGATAGTTGCAGTAACATTATTTTAACCAGCATTTCTCTGGTTCAAACATCTCATACCGAGGCTACTTCTAAAGTATTACTCAAAGTGCGCGTTAAAGGCTAACATCAATTTTGGCACTTTTGAGGAATGGATAAATTCATATGGCCAGGACATTCAAAAAGTGAAGAGCTAAAATCTAAATCCTAGATTAGAGACTTTTTTTGAAAAAGTTGATAATCTTGATAATGAAGCTAAATGCAAGTGTTGCAGAAATATTTACAGTTTACATTAACTTCATTCTTTATATTTTCTATTGACATACATTTCACTCAACTTTTAAATAAATATTTGTAAATATGCTAGACTTACTGCCACTTAACCCTAGCTTGACATTTACTTGATGACAAATTTGTGTGTGTAGCTTGACGCGTGATGGCTGGAAAGTTTGGCGTGTCAGCTAGTCTACAGGGGGTGGGGCTCTTTAATGCGGGTTCAGGCCGAGAACCCTGGATGGCCTTATGGGCTGATTTATGTGGGTGCGCCTTTGCTCGGAGGGAGCCAGTGTAGAGAGTCGACCTGGTTGGGTAGCGGCAGGCTATGTAGGCGGCGTGGATGGCAGTGGATGCTAGCATACCACCTGTAGACTGGCAGGGGCGACGACGGGATGCGGTGTGCCGGCGATCTTCTGGGGCGGCTCGAACAAGTTATTAGGGAGGACTGAGGAGTGAAGCTCCTGCAGTCTGTGGGCGGCTTGTGCCCGATCGCGAATGGAGGAAAGGCTGAAGCCGACTGGGATGGGTTACCTGGCAATTGGTTGGCTTTAGGAGCTGTAGATGCCTTCTTATCGGCCCACTTAGTCCCTTCTTGTCGAGTGAATGGCATTAGGTTAGGTACTAAGGGTCGTTGTAGCAAGCAAGGGGCAGGTGACTATAATTCCCTAGCTAAGAGTACCCAGAAGCGATAACGTCGCACTTAGTTAGGCTTGGTGCTCCAACTGGCGAATCGCACGCGGTAGATGGTGCAGGTTAGCTTACTTGAGGTGGTGCTAAGTTTTCGTCGTGTGCTACTCCGCTACCGGGTCACACCTTGTCTGGCCAGGCACTCAACCGGCGAATTGCATGCAGTGGAGGGAGTGGGTTAGCTGACGTGGGTGGTCCAGTTGCTTCCTTGTGGAGTGTACCTAGTAGGGGACTCTTATCGCACGTGTGCGCCAAGTGCCTTTGCACACTTTGCCCACAGTACGGGTGGCCGGCGAATTGTGTGGGGTTTTTGCGGCGTATGAACTACCCAGTTAAGGGAGCCCGCAGTCCTACCCTAGTATCTGCAATGGTTTGGCAAGACCCGATCACCTGCCGCTTCCTTGGGGAGCACGTTTACAGAGAGGTTTAGAGGTACAAATCACCCTTGGAATTAGAACGCAGTGTGTCGACTTGAACATATTTATTCTTGGGAGAATAAACACGATAACAGGTACTAACTCCTAGGCTTTCGTAGTTGCCAAGCAACCGGCAGAAGTTACATTACAAACAGGTGAAGGGGACCTGTTAAAGCAAGAGCAACTAATGAGGTAGTCGAGAACGACTCGAACCCTACTGTCACATATTGTGGTCCTTAAGGGACATGGTGTGACACTCCCAAGTGGAGTACGTGTCTTGGGGGTTGAAGCAAGCTTCATTGATAGTAGATAGGTTGCGGCAGAGGGTCCTAGACGGCAGTGGTAGGGCGAGCTGCTGAGTTAACAATGCAATGTTAACTGGCGTTCTGGGGGCTCGTCCGGCCCTAAATACAGACTGGTGTCCTCCGGCTTCCTTTGGGCATCTCCGGCCGGCCGGCTCCTCCCTGAATGGACGGCGGCATCCCTTGCTGCGCTCTCTTGGCGAGAGTTGGAAGCGAGATAGTTCTGTGTTGCAGGTGGTATCACGGCACTTGCTATGGGGCAGGCCGGCTTTGTTCATGTGGCGAGACAGGGGCGCGACCGACGTGCGTATTTTATTGCTACTGGCAGTGGTGGGTAGTATTCATCTCTGCAGGTGTAGCCGCATTGGTTTGTCCCCCGGTAAGGGTGCCGTGGCTTCCCACGGGCTGAGTAGAAGTCGTAGATGCTTACATAGTGCATTGCCAGCTACGCTTCGTGCGTCAAGCCCAAACTCTACTTACTCAATGCTGGAAAAGGGTGACTTAACCCATCACTACCAGAAGCAAACTTCTTAATAGTTGCATAGTTTGGTTATTAATTTAGTTGTTTTTAAAGTATTACAGTAATTGGGAGACATAAAACAAACTTCGCAGAAGGTTTGATCAGCAAGTTAAACAGTGTAACCTTCCTAGTTTTCCACATGAGGACACTAAAAAGTTTAAGGCCACAATTTTTTCGTGTGGGAAAAGTAGACTTTGCCAATAATTCCCAGGGGTTCACTGTTTCACATGTTTTATACGACTATCATCATGGATTATCAACATATATTGATGTAACAGTGTATGTGATGATGGTTAAATAAATGTATGTACAGTATTTATAATGAAATGTGTAAAACCAAATTTTAATCTCAAAAATTTATTAACTGAACGTATGTAGTTTGAAAATGAATCAATAAGTAACACTAAAATACAATTTTTTTTGGAATTATTAAACAAAATTATACACACTTAAAAATAACTCAATAAAATTCATACCACATTGGAAGTGTTCAAGTAGGAAAAAAACATGACTATTTATATTTTTGTCCACCCTAATGCCGAAATGGCATTCAAAGTAACTGTTACAAAGTGTGCAGAAAATGAATGATTGTAAATATTGTAAAATATTTTGTTCGCGATCTTTTTCTGGCCGCAGTGATGTTGAAGATTTGATGTTTTACCGGATTCTCGATACTCACTGTACGTTCGTGAAATGGTCGTACGCGAAAATCCAAATTGTATCGCTACCTCGGCGATGCTATGTCCCATCTCTCGTACGCCGACTATAACACCACATTTAAACTCACTTAAATCGTGATAACCTGCCATTGTAGCAGCAGTAATCAATCTAGCAACTTTGCCAGACGCTTGAGTGTATATGGCTAGGGTCTGTTGCTTTTGTATAATGGTTTTCAAGCCTTTAAACTTGCCTTTCATCTTATTCGCTCCATCGTAACACTGGCCCCTTAAATCACTGAAAGAAAGACCAAAACATGTGATGACGTTATTTATTATTTTCGAAAGCTCATGTCCTGTAGTTGAATTTCTTCATTCAAACAGAGAAGAATTTCTTGAGGCTGCAAATTTTCCACTATTAGTAAACTAATTGAAATCTGTGCTTTACAGCTTAACATTACACAATCTGCCACAATCAAGCTAAACAACCCACAAGATATCACTTTGGCCACTATGTATCTCTTAAAATCATGTGGGGCATTATTTCACTCATTTCATTTTGAATATCATGAGATATATAATGTTCTTTCCTTTTAAAAAAATCAAGTTCGGGCACGTCATCAGCTCTTAATTTTTTTAGCTGAGCAAGATTTCCCTTTTCTTAAGTATATGTTCGGAAGGTCATCCTTTGACGATCTAGGTATTGCACAGAACTAACTTTTTTTTTTTTGTAAGCTTTGTTCAACTGGAAAGAAACTGGCGTGAGGCTAGCTGTTTTGAGAACACACTCTTTATGGAGTGAACTATTCTGATGTGCCACCAATCTTTCTGCGCCTTTTTTCCAATTAGAAAATCCAGTATCTCTTACTTTGAGCACTTTTACAAATTCAGAATAAGTTTTTTTTCAAGTGATGTTCTACAGATGAAACATGTTGCACTCTTTGATTCATTTTCAAAATATATCCATGGATATTCTTGAAACCATTTCGCACTTGAAATTTAAAGGGAGGCTTGCCAGAAATGTGGGGTGGTATATCATTTACATCAGGATGATATGGGAGGAGACATGAAGTCGCTGAAAGCTTGACGTTAGCACAATTTTCCAGACACACCTCTTTGTCGCAGTTTGATGAAAATGGTTGCGAGATTGACGGCGGTGGTTCATTACTTCACTTTAATTTGTAGTTTCCTTCGCATTCATCAGTTCTATTCGTGTCTGTCGTATCTGAAAATAACAGTTTTGCAATTTAATATTTAAGCATACGTTAGAGAAATGTGGTTTAAAAAGTAATTATATTTGTGAGATAAGAAAAAAGCATAAGGTAATTTTCTTCCAGCATATAAGACAAATATTAACACTTTTGTTGCCAGAGGGAAAAACTGTTGTGAAACACAATTTCTAACATTTGAGACATTAAGATTCTGATTGTTCCAAGAATTAGTGTTTGTATTTTGTTGCAACTGGTAACTACAAATACACGAGATTTAAATAAGGTTGTACATTACGTTGACATTTCATTTTTGAAAAAAGACCTGCTCTTTCTGCCAGTTACTGGTACAAATTGTGACTTATCAGCTGTGCTTCATAGGGTGCTGTTAATTCGGTAATACGTGTAAAGTGAAAGGAAAAAAAGTGCAAGCTTTAATGTCAATAAAATATTTAGGTGTGAAAACTTTTGAATAACACCTACACTGCAAAAATTGTTTCTGTGTTATCTTTATTCTTGAATCTATGCAAGACTCGAGAAATCTTACACACAAATATATACTAAATTAATTTTATGTTGCAAATCTAATGTTTTCAGTAGAGACTGTTTGCAAAATAACATAACTTTACTTTGGAAGTAACAGTAGCAATGGAAAAACTCGTATAAACCGTGGACGAAAATGAAAGCAACATGTCCTCTAATAATGCTCTATTTAAATAACAATGAGGCTATATTTTGCAGTGAAGTTGATTTAAGCGACTCTCATCGAACGCATGAATACAGAACTGTTTCTCTAATCTACTTTTATTACTTTATTAATTAAATATTGTGCCACCAGTAACAATGCAACAAGAAACCTTTCCCTGAGCAAACAGAATGCAAGATAAATTCCACACGTCTGTTCATTTTTAATTTTTGGTGGTTTTGTTTCCATTCTGAGCCTGTTAAATTTGTATTTGGCGAAGTAAAAAGAATAATCTGTATCGGTGTACATTTTTACTAAAATACATGTAATAATATATTTCTGCTGTGCTGCATAAAATGTCATAGCGAGTTATAATATGGAAATACTGTTTTGCCTTCAAGTTATGGATTACTTTAGAATAATGACTACTGGTAATTCATCGATTAGGATTAACTGTCATCTTGATTACGATGAAATTTGTCTAACAGCAATTTTAGTTCTAAGGAAAAGATGGTTAGTGCAGTCTTAAGTACAGGCTGAATATCAAAAGCAATATTATTTTAAAAATTAGAGAATATGTAGCCCTTATTTATAGTCCCTGGAAAATACGCGTTAAAAAAAAATTTGCATATTAATGCATGACTTTTCAGCAATTTAAAATATATAGGTATAAATAAATTTTGTAATGAAAATCACACATTCGTGCCGAAGACCTCTCCGTCTCGCTTTAAATAAACAACTGTGTTTTGAAACACTTGCGTTGTGCTGCTTTCTTCACTGCTCCAAGAGTCCAAGCCGCTGTCTGCACATGTTGTCTCGAGACCATAAATCCACAATCATGCCATATAACAGCAGAATAAATGTTTACGCGACACGATAAATCTTACCTTCAAATGTTCGTTACCTTAAGCCAAAAATATTTCAAACTTCTACCTGGACAATGGTTTTGGCATTGATTAACTAAAGACTGACAAAGCTGAATAGTATATTTGTCTAAAGAGAGCTTTTTACTCACTGTTTTTTTTTATTTATGGTTATTATTGGCATTATTGCCTTAGAATAATAATAAATATACCATGCCCAGTAAGAAAATCTCAATAAAACGAACAGCAGAGTTTCGTAATTGTGATTGCTTTAGATATCAACTGCATTTTCACTAAAGCAAATTTTCTAGTAATTACCAAATTAAGTTTTTTTGTTTGTTACGCAGGCATGTATTTTACTAAAGTTCGGCCATAATTATTTCCAACAAAATATTAAGCAGTAAACACTATACGTGAATGAGAAATTTTTTTGTGGCCTGGGTCTAGGAATATGTAACAATATAAAATTGTTTTGGTTTTGGTTTTAAAAATGAAAATTTGACTGTGTTTTGCAAGCCATTTAATAAAATTATGTATCCTGACTCGTCAATTGGTTTAACTAACTATAGGCTGTTTTCTTGAAAAAGCAAAGGAAATGGTAAACTGTAAACAGAACACAGCTTCTAAACGACAATCCACTAATACACTCGGATAAACAAGGGAGGAAGAAGAAATACTTGAAACTTTTTACCCTTCAATATGTCCAGTTAAAAAATATACCTGACTGCTGACTCACTCACGAAGAATCACTTAAAACTTTGCCTTCCCCTTCCACTGTGTATATTTAAGAAATGTGTCAGACTCTTTCACTGGTATTCCAAGGTTCTGGGAATCCAAGCACAACGAACCGCCAAGGCAACTGTTTAACTGTACCGCAAGGCCCAGTCTCTTCCTCGTCAGTTGATGGTAAAATTCAGTAATGCTTTTCTCGTTCATTTCAATATTTTTATCCCCGTGGTTTGAAAGAAAATTAACTACTTTATTATTGAATGTAGACAAACTTAGGGTGTGGACAAATGCTTATATTGCCCCTCCCCCACTATGATAGGGAGGGATACTGTCCCCGTGTACCCCACCTTCTCCATCTCCACTGACCTTGACAGACCTCAATCGCTGCACCTTTCCATACACATTCTCTTAGTGATGAGATGCAAGGAATATTGCATTGTGTTTGGTTGTATACAGTATTAGCTTTAAAAAAAAGCCATTTGCAGCAAGTATGTCTGTCACCCACATTACACACTAAATTTATGGAATGTATGGAAGTAGGTAATCTGTTTCTTTATATATATATTTTTTTTGTGTGTGTTATAAAAATGTTAGGTGGTGCAGCTATAAGAACTTCTTTGTTCAGAGTTTGCAGATGTGATGTAGCTGGTATTGTAAATAAGAAGTTGTGTTTGTCATATCAGTGCCTTTAAGTGGTATTGTATGGCAGGAATTGGCAGCTAGGCTACTAATAACAGAAAAAGGAGACACAAAACACAGGTACTCGTGGATAGATCACACATAAAAGTCTGACAAACACATTTACCACGCACATGCGTGGTTGCAATGTTTTTCAGGCTGCAATTGGTGGTACACTGCAGTCTGTTGAGCGGTGGTTGGCAGGCAATGCAGCATCTCGCAACCAGAACTATGACGGCTCCTGTTGCTCGACCAGAGTGGTGAGGACCCTACTTCCTTCTGATAGGGCAGAACTGTGAAGCTGGGAACTGGCCCACCAATACATCACCAAATCCAGATGCCTGGCTTAGACGTAAGATAAACCCCTCCATAACATTTCAGATTTCCCACCTCGCCCTTGCCTCCTGGCCACTAGGCTCACGGTTTGTCAACTGTTAGCTGGTCGCCTAGCCAGCGAAATGTCGCGACCACGCACCTGTGTTGTAAATGTGTTTGCCTGNTTCTTCCAACTTTGACTTTGGCAAAGTTATCTATCTCTTCTCCGAAGTCCAAATTCCTAGCCACATACAGCTCAGAAGAAATAAGTGCTAATCCAGTCTCCTTTTTTTTTTTTATTTTTTTTTTTTTTTTTTTTTGTGGTATCCTAATACTTTTCTCTTGATCTATGAACTATTTATAGCTTAAAACAGAACTCTGGACAAGACTGTTGTAGTGTAATTTTTTTTCCCAGTGTAATTGTGCACATTCAATTTTCCAAGAATTTTGCTTAATAGTTCGTTGGTATGCTGGCAATGCAGGTTTGCTTTTGCCATTATCTTTTAACTTAGTTAAGCTTGTTTGCTGGTTGGTCTTTTCTTGAACAAAACATAACTCAGTCGTTTACAGACACTAATGGTCCCCCAAAATTTGTCTGCATGACCAAGTTGCTCAAACAAAAAACAAAAAAACATTANTTCCTTATCAGGCTTACACACTATGTGAGAATTGCATTCAAATAATATATTTTGCTAACAGTTTACATGGATTTTATTGATAAAATGTGTATTGTTATATTTTGGTTAATGTATTGCGAGTAAAGTGATATCCCAGCTATGCAGAAAAGACTACTGAGCAAGTTAAAATTAACATTAAAGCAGGCAGCAACATCGCGCAAATGCCTAACAACAGTGGCAATATGGCCTTTGGTTACATTTCCCGCTAGGCAATTAAACACTTAGTACAGTTTTCATTGATAAAATATAAATTAATTTAATAGGGTCAGATTTGCAATCCAAAAATGTGTTCAGAAAATAGTTTAGGATATCAATAACTGTATTAAAACAGAAGTGTACCAAAAATCGCAATCCGAGTGACCATAATGAAGTCTTCAATAAATAGAAAATCCAGACTAACCCAACCAAAATCCAAATTGTATTCAAGGAATAAAAGCCAAAAATGTGAGTTATTGTTGCACATGACAGTCAAAAACATATGTAACGAGCTAAACTCCTCAAAAATAACAGGAACAAGATGGATGGAACAGGCAAAATAAAAAGAAGAGTAAAAGACAGGGTTTTTATTTCTTCTCACCACATATGGCATGCATCTAATCATTTTTTTCCCACTGGTTTCCTAAAATCTGACCTTGTGAACAAGGTGTTCATATGAACCATTATTATTGGTACAGTGGAACTTGGATAATTCGGAATTCGTGGTTAATTCGAAGTTTTTTCCTGGTCCCTTGAATTTCCTATGNTACAGTGGAACTTGGATAATTCGGAATTCGTGGTTAATTCGAAGTTTTTTCCTGGTCCCTTGAATTTCCTATGCTGCCAATTTAAAATTTTCGTGGATAATTCGAAGTTTTTTATCCTCGGAAGTCATAAGAGTAGACAAATACCCTTTGAACTAGAAGCAGATCTAAAAGTCCATGTGTTGTGTTGTGATTTGCTAGTGCTTTTGAAATGTAGTGGGACAATGATAAATGCCTTCAGCTCATTGAACTTTATGGGGAGAACGGTTTAGTGCAATTTCTTGCCATCAGAAACGATGATTGCCATAATCTGCGTTTCCGTCTCCGTTGCTTAGTTAATTCGGACAATATCAAAAATGATGCAGCACAAAAACCAAGCTTTGCTGGTGCCATTTCTGAATGTTCGGGAACAACTGTTCATGTTCAGGTTTTGTAAACGAAAATCTCCCTGGGCGTTCGCAAACTTTTGCAACGAAAGCGAGCGATTGCAAACGTTTGCGAACAATGCGCGCTCGGTCTAACGCCACCTTAAGCTTGCGTGTTTGCGCAAACGGTATGTAACACATAGATCGGGATCTGACAGTGGGATTGGCTGGCTTCGCGCCAATAGACAGAGGACTCGACGGCGCGGCTCCTTGTTGTCAAGCGCTTCCCCTCCCCTCCTCTTTGAAGGCTCACAGTCAGTCCAGTCGAGGCCTATCGCCACCCGCATGCAACCGCTTCGTTGTGCCGCGAGACGTATTGTCGCGTTCCTTCATGCTAATTTCGCTCTTTTTACAAATTCTTCAATGTCTCTTCCTAAACCACGCCGCTCAACGTACAAGACTTTAACGTTGTCTGAGAAGGTCAAGGTGATTCAGGAAGTTGAGAAGGGCATGAGGAAAAAAAGCGACATAGCGAAACAGTATGGCATTGCTCCCAGCACATTATCAACGTACCTGAAAGATAAAGACAAGATTTTTACCGACTGGGCTCAACAAGGTAGCGGAGACAGGAAGAGAGCAAGAAAGGCCGAATATCCTGATATTGAAGAATGCGTTTTGAAATGGTTTACTCAGGCCCGTGAAAGAAACATTCCACTTAGCGGTACAACAATAAGGACTAAAGCTGAAGAATTTGCCTCAAAAATGGGCCACAAGGACTTCAAAGCCAGTACTGGATGGCTGGATGGCTTTAAACACAGAAATGACATTGCATTCAGAACAGTTAGTGGTGAAAGTGCTAACGTAGATCAGAACGCTGCTGAACAATGGAAAACAAAACTAGCAACAATAATTCGTGATACAGCCGCTAAAGACATATTCAACGCTGACGAAACTGGGTTATTTTACAAGTGTACCCCGAACAAGACAATGGCATTCAAGGGAGATCGTTGCAGCGGCGGGAAAAATAGCAAAGAACGAGTGACTGTTTTAGTTTGTGCAAATATGGATGGGTCAGAAAAACTTCCTCTTTTGATGATCGGCAAATCGGCGAACCCTCGCTGCTTCAAAAATGTGAAAACAAAGCCTGTTGAGTACGAAGCTAACCGGAAGGCTTGGATGACCAGTGCGATTTTTGAAAAGTGGCTGATTAAATTGGACAAAAAGTTTCAAAAGCAAAACCGAAAAATTTTGCTGTTTGTTGACAATTGTACCGCTCACGGCAAACTCCCTCGTCTAAAAAATATAACTGTCGTTTTTTTCCCGCCAAATATGACGTCGGTTGTTCAGCCCATGGATCAAGGGGTGATCAAGAACTTTAAGCATTATTTCCGTGCAGACGTGGTGGAACGAGTGCTGACCTTCGCAGACGACCAAAATGTTAAAATCGATATTTTGGATGCTAGCCGAATGTGTTTGCACGCCTGGCAAAAAGTTAAACAGGAAACGATCGCCAATTGTTTTAGGAAAGGTGGATTTTACCTAAACAGTGAAGAAAGCCATGAAGACGACAATTCTGTTGAAGTCGAAGACAACTTTCTTCAAGAAAATTGGCAACAAGTTAATGCTGATTTACCGTGCGAAGAATTTTTGAACGTTGACAACGATTTAGCTGTTTGTGGAGAGCCTACTGATGAAGAAATAGTGGCCGAAGTCTTGCAAAAGAGTCAACCCCAGCAAGAGTCTTCAGACGAAGAGGAAGAGAGTCTTCCCGAGGATCAACGCTGAGTCCCCACGACAACACAGGCCATGCAAATGATCAAAGATCTGACGATGTTTGTGGAGGCACAAGAAGGTGTGGAAGAAGACGTTTTCCGATCTCTTCAAAACTTACGAAAATTTGCGGTGGGTGTCAAAATGAACAATGTTAAGCAACAAGAGATCTCAAGCTTTTTTATGAAAGATAATTAATAAGATCATTCTGTGATTTAATTGATCTCAGCCAGCCAGTTTCGAAACCAAAAACTTTTTATTTCCTATAGGTTTCAGAGAAGTTTTTACATATGTATTTAAAACAGTATATGTACTGTATAATTTTGTTCATTTTTAATTTTTGTTCGTCCTGATTTTATAAATTTGTGTTCAAATAAGTTCGTAAATAAACATCAAAAGCGTTTAACTGAGTGTTTTTCTGTCATTTTAACACCCTAGCATACCCCTACTAACCTCCATCCATCCTGTATCGTTATTTTGGATAATTCGAAGTTTGTTTTGGTCCCTTGAGCTTAGAATTATCCAAGTTCCACTGTATTAGTGATGTTTGAGTGCACGTACATAGTACATGTGAGATAATGTAACTGAAAATTCTTATGCTGGCTTAAACTTAAATTTCTGGGAAGCAAATATGGCCCTCAAATTAAAGCATGGGAAAACATCACATACGCAGACTTGCCCAACCTTGTTTGTTTCTACTGTAATGAAAAGGAATGATTTTGTACATTGATTTTTCTGACTAGTAAAATTGCAAAATACTCCCCTTGGTTTTTTAATTTTGTTCGAGTTGCCTTGTGATTCATACAACATAGTACAAGTGAAACCTCTTTGCTGATAAAACCAAATTCACTGGGGAAGCAGTTTTCATCTGTTGAAATATCCACGTGTGGGCCAGTAAAATCCCGTAAGCCATATGCGCCTCTTGATCCTATGAAAGTTCTGCTCTAATGTGGAGCAGTCATCATTGGCAGTCATTTGTCTGGACATTCCTTCTACTCCATCTAATGGATCGTACTACATATGCATTACCTGCCAGCAAAAATGTTTGTGAAATTCTTGCATTTTACAAGTTTTGAAAAAAATGCAATTAAAACTTCTAAGTCTATTTTTTTAAATTAAGGATATTCAATCAGTATTATACTGCAACAGTATTATACTATTCTAAAATCCTTAATTTTAAATAGACTTTAATTGATTTTTTTTTTTCCTCCAAAATGTAAAATGCACATTCGTTTTTCTGGTATATGGGTACGATAAGCCATTGAACATGGTAGGCAAATGTGGTCCAAACATGGTTTAAAACTGCCACACTTTAGACTTTCTGTTTGACATTGTCTGAAGCCATTTATTCAAGGAGGAATGGATTGGATATGTAATGTGGTCCAATTACTTGGTCTCTGTAATTGCTGGATTTAACTTCATTTTACTTTATTCCTCCAGGCTGTATGAAGAGTCATATTTATAAGAGCCTTGTAGAGTTGCAATATCTGCTTCAACAAACTCTGATCATGGCACCACAGATCTAACACAGACTAGGTATTGTTAAGTACATAACAAGAACATGCTTTGCAGGAACAGCATTCACGCGGAAAGCGGCAGGTGCCAGTGACTTAGGCGTAGGGCTGCAATACGCATTATTTCCACGAGTTCGTAGTAAGATGGAGGTATTAATCCAAAGTAAAAGAACGTGCCTGTACTACTGAGGGCAGACATGTGAGGGTTGGGAGGTTGGAAATCCCACAGAGGCCCTCGCAGCTAGAAACACCAACATAATATCTTATTCCCAGATGCCCAGGATAAACTTAAAAGCCCACTATTGAGGTTTTAACTACAAAAATTTCCACAGGTGTATCCCAGATCCTCAGACCACCTGGCAGTCCCACATCTCCCCCCCTCCACATTTCTTCCTTTTTTCTACACCAAAAACAAAACAAAAAAAATCATTGTTTCCAACTGAGGCCCTCCACCTATCCAGTCCACCCCTAACAGATGAAAAATATTGAACAGAACAGTCTGTAATTTATTATTCTTGGCAATTACAGTGAATAGGCCCTACTGTCGTGGTAAAACAAATTTTCTTTATGGCGGTGGATACAGGAATTTAAGTTTTGTTTGTAAAAATTCCAGGATTAATTACAAATACAGTCACTGTATTTTAACCAAATCAGTCTAAACTCGTACTGCCATTAACTGCTTCCCATAGGTGGATTGTAGTCTGGTGTTCATCTGGGTGCACCATACTCCACACTCTCGTGCCCCTTGCCGACTGATTGCTGTTCCCATTTGGCGAATATTATCACCATCCACCAATGTCCGTGCTCGTGTAGTCTACGGTGCTAAAGTGTCTCCCAACACTCGGTGCTTTCATGGCACAGTCACTAGTCTTGATTTCCGCTACACTCTGGTCGTAACACATACAGTTTTCAAACCCAAACCCATCACTATCTAAGTATAGGTTGCCACAGAGTACTTGGAGATGAAACAGTTCTGCTTGTACCATAAATTCAGTGGTACACACCAGCAAAATGATCAAAATGGCATTAGCCAGAAGAAACATTTTGGAACACTGTTTACCCATAAGTACCTGGTAATGCTGAG